>JAIPRM010007051.1:0-17689 GCA_025469315.1 Stegophylla sp. TES_Ste_2020 | reverse complement strand
TCCTTCGTTCAGAATCGTTTTACTGAAGAAATGATTTATCGTTTCTTTAAAATATAATACGCCCGTCAAGAGAATACCACCTGTCGTGCGAAGTACACCCATCGTGCGAAGTATGTCCGCTTTTTATTTTTTTTTGTAAAACTAGTTCTGATTCGACTCAATTTAATACACTATACTTTATTTGGGTCTTTATACTTTACGAGCCAATCGAAAAATATTTTATCTTTTGTCCATTTTTCGTCATAAAAATAAATTTTCTTTTTTATGTTTCATTCATTCTAAAAACGCGTACTACAATAATTCTACTTAAATAACGTGATCGAAAATTCGTATCATTATGTGTATAATTGTATGTGTGCTATGTAAAATGAGACTGAACACTATTGTTTACAATCTTCGAGTAAACAGAATAAATAGAATTAAAACATAGAACCATAAAAATTATTGGATTAATTGGATTTATTGATAGATAACCAATTTCATAATAACCATGACAAAATAATATCATGCCAATGTCATGACAAAAATGATAAAATTGATTTTTATTTATTTCACTCCTCAACATGAAATATTTAAAATCGTAAATAATTTTTAATGGTTTGGTTAAATATTATACTTGTTTTTTAAGTCTATAAGCCGTGTCAATATAATACTCGATTAACAATCCAGTTATTTATGGATAATTTGGCAAAAATACACACAAATGAAGATTATTATGATACATCAAATTATTAAATTATTTTTAACTTGTAATAATATAATATTTTAATAGTTTTAAACAAAATTCTAGAACTATAACAAAATATTCAACAAAACACTTGGCAACATTATAATACAAACAATAATAGAAAAAATTGAACTAAAATGTTTTATCATAGGTACATCATGGGTTTGTCAAGACACGACTGATTTTTAATTGAGCCTCTCGGTGTCTCGAGATAACGTCTAGAAAGGAATTCTAGGGATGGGCAGGGAGTCAGTTGATTTACAGTTTCAATCTATAAAATTGGCCTCAAATATTTTTGATGACGAAATAATGATCGATAAGAAATATAAATTAAGCGAAAAATTTTACTTTACATTTTATGACTAGTAATTTAAAATAAAAATATATTCGTATGTAGAATAAAAGCAATTTATTGTAATTAACAATATTTTTAAATTAAGCGTAGTAGGTTTATTCATTTGGCATGTATAATTAACCGAATAGTAAATTAAAAATTCTTTACGCGTAATGCACTTTTCGTTTTGTCAAAAAGGTTTATTACGCGGTTTCAAAATGAGACACACAACAAGATATTGGACTCTCGAGATTTGACGTCGCAATGTCCCCTTAACGCCACTGAATAAAAGTCCCGGGTTTAAAATTGTTGTTGTTAAAATACCGAGTTTTAATTCGATGAATATATTATCGCTGTAAACGTTTACAGTTGGCATTATAAAGACGACATCTATTGACATATTCCAACGGACTCACTCAGTCATTCTATGTGGAATACAGGTACATAAGTAAGTCTTGTTTATATTCAATTAGTTAATGTTTACGTTATATTATGTTGATCCAATCCCTTTTGATAGTTACGTCGAAATCTGATAATCTGTTAAAATTCTACGATTATAAACTTTTTTTTTTTTTTGTGCTTATTTATTTACGTCGTCGAATAAGATAATTAATAATTATCATAAAATATATAATATACACGTATTATATAATATAAAAATATTATCTAACAATATTTTATTTTTTTATTTTTTATACATATGTCTAACGAATATAAAATCTTTTTCTTTTCTGTAATGTTTTATATTAAAAAAAAAAAAAAAAACCACTTAAAGTCGAAACCTCGAAAAATGGAAAAAAAGTTTATTTCCCTTGAACTTCGACCCACCGAAGCCTCACTGCATTCTATTCGTTGCCTAATTTGGTTATTCAAATTATTATTATTTTTTTAACTCGACAATACTGCGTGATGTGCCAAATAATTTAATAATAATTGTGCATGAACGAGATTACGGCTGAATAAAGCAATATCATATCAATCATTGTGCGTAAGTACTCACTTCCGGGATTAATATAACACTATGTACACAACGAACAAATTAATGTGAATCCGGTCTTCAATTTATTATTGTACGACCGCTATAGTATCATTTTTTAACCGCATACTATACAGATCAAAATGTGTGTACAGTGATTTGCATTTAAAACCATTTAATCACAACGGTCGCCATTGGACTCTATGAATTACACTGAATCGTTTTGAATATTGGCCGTAAAAAAGAATAATAAAGAGTATAATTTTCTTGTGCGTTGGCGCGTCACTGAGTATTGATTATAATAATAATATTATTTACGCGGTGATGTTTTTACCCTAAGAGCTTATGTTATTAGACATTATTGTAACAATTAAAATATAAAATATTTCATAAATAAATTATTTGAATTCATTTGACTGATAATAGGTACTATGGATATTGGATATAACTAATAAATTTACATCTCGTTATTTTTGGTTTAGAATTTTTCTTTCAACTGAATACTATCTTCCAAACATTTGATTAATATTACTACTTAAAAATATCAACTTCTATAAATTAATAATGGCTGTCTCTTACAACTAAATACTAAGTGGAATAAAAAAATTAATGGCATTAATTCTGTTATTTCTTATAGTTTCTTAGGTTGGCAAAATTGTATTTTGCAATTAATTTCTCATTTCTAATCATAATTCGGAAATTTTGTCGGAATTTCGAAAGAATGCACATTCGGACAAATATTTAGTCGATTAAATTAAGGGGTAGGATGAAAACATAGCAGTAAAAAAATAATAAATCTTAAGAAAATGTCAAATATGTCACTAGACAGCTGTCATTGTAAAAGTTGAAGATTCGCGTTAAACTAAACTCGCATGGTTATTAGCGGAATCTACAGACTACACGTGAGATACATTTTGGTAATCACTTGAATTTCGAACAGATGACGAAGTACTAACCACACCATAAATTAGTTGGGTACCCTATGTCAAAAAATTACGATGTCACAAAGGAGGGAGGGGGAGAGAAGCAAGGTAGATATTTGCCACTGTATATTTTGAAAGTTTTTTGAAAAAGCCCGATGTTCCAATTTTTGATGTTTAACTGTTATTGGTTAAAAACTTTAAATCGTATACCCTATTAAAAATACTTTTGCATTAAAAAAGAAAATAATATTAAATCTAAGTACTAAAACACATTTGAAAGTTCTGTCCAATAATCTTATAAATCAGAATAGAAATAGTATTTTAAAGATGTAATTTTTTGAAGTTTCCTACAGTCTATTCAAAAACAAGAAAAAAAAAATTATACTCATAATTGGATTAAAAACTATACTCCGTTAACTATATTTCCATGTAATCGATTTTAGCAATTCAGTTGTAACTCTAAAACTCATAGTACTACACAATTGGTGTTCACCCATGTGTGAAACATATGTTTAATTCAGAATAAACAATACTAGAAAAAAAAAATTACCCACTCTTTGGATAAAAACATTTTTTTGTAAATATGTCGAATCTAATAAGTTTTTTTAATAAAATATTAGATTTTTGATATTTTGAGCAGAAAATGTAATACAATTTTATTCATATATAAATGAATATAATTATACATTATAAGTCAAATAATCCTGAAAACGACTTTTTCGACCAAAACTCTTAAAATTTAAAATTAAGTTTTATATTTTTATTTAGGTATGAAAAGTTGTATTACACGTTTTCTAATTTCTACTTGTATAAACATTTTTTGTAGAAATAGGCTCTATGAATATATTTTTACTACCTTTTAAACTTTTGATGAACAAAACTTAAATGTAACTGATTTTATTTTGTATATTTATGATTTTTTTTTTTTCATTTAAAACCTCATGAAAAATTTACGTTAAACTCAACCCGTTGAGCATTTATTTTTTTACCAAATGGTTTCTCATGTGATTCTCTATCCAATTATGAGCATTTGTTTGTTCCCAACGTGTTTTATGATATGGGATTTCATCAATTCCGCACGAACACCAATCTTGATAGTACGTCAGATATTATATAAAAAGTAGAAATTGTTTATAATTAAAACGGTTTTAGTGACAAACCAGATTTAATGACCTAAAATTTACGGTCCCGGAAACTCCTGTGGTTTATATGTTAATTTATTCCGTTTATAATGACTTTTGTATGATGACCGTACGGATGTTATAATTCGGATTTTTTACAATGATATTTATTTAATTTTAGATTCTGAGCGTTAGCAAGGAATATATGGGTTTTACTGATTTTCAGGTTTTTTTCGTGTGTATGTGATAACGAGTTCGGATGGAAATACTAGTCCAAAAGATCAATCAGTTACTCTATAGATTGGAAATGTTGTCTAGTTGGTACTCTAAGAAGGCCATTTTTCCAAATTCTCAATACTTTTTCTAAGTGGATGCCTAAACTACCCGAAAATTGTCAAAAAAATGTTAAAAAACGACAAAACTCGAATTTTCAGAAACTTGATTTTATTTTTATGACATAACTTCAAAAAAATGGAGTTAAGAAGTTGATACATTCACCAACTACTAACAATAATCACGCGCACAACTCAAAAAATTTTCAAAAATATTTGACTAATTTTAAAGTAAGTACAGAATTTTGAAAATATCGAAAATTCCTCGTTTTTGTTAGTTTTTAATTCATAAAATTTTAAATATATTCATGTGTGTTCCCAACGATACTGAAAAAATCTCAAAAATCATAAGTCAAGATTTTATTTTATAACTGTTTAAAGTTGATATTTTGATGGAATTCATTAGTTTTACTTAAAATTACATATACCAACGCATATAAAAAATAATTGGTAGGACCGATCTTTACAAAACTTAATACATAGATAGTGAATTACAGAGCGAATATTTTAGTGTAATAAATATTTTACGGACAAATAATTGAAAGTTTTATAAGGTTTTTATTGAAGAAAAATCAGAAAAAGTAATGACAAATATTCTGGGAATACCGAAATAATTATTATCATGAAATCAATTTTAGTTATTAGTAATAACTTTCATAAAAATAGAGATACAGACTTGAAACATTCGCTAACTACTAAAAATAGTCACGCGCAATCCTCATAAAAATTCCAAAAATATTTGACCTATTTTGAGGTAAGTATAGAAATTTGAAAAAATTGGTAATTTCTAATTTTTTATAAGTTTTTATTTTAACGTATGGATATTAAGAGCTGAAAATTTATTACAAATATACTTATATGTATAAATAACAGTTCTAAAAAAATCTCGAAAATCATAAATCAACTTTTTTTTATAACCGTTGAAAGTTCTATTTTGACAGAAATCATTAGTTTTACATAAAATTACACACTTAAACGCATATAAAAAATAACTGGTTCAACTGATCTTATAGAAACTTGGTACATAGATGGAGAATTACATCGCGAAATTTTGATGTAAGAAAATATTTCACGGACGAATAATTAAAAATTTTACAAAGTTTCGATTGAAAAATAATCGAAAAGAGTAAAAAAAAAATAACCTTTCAACCCTGAGTACATAACTATACAATGATTTAATTCTCAAAATAAAAATTGTAACATTTCATGAATGTCAATACTATAACATTTGGAAGTAATATACATGTCTCTAGGGGTGACAATACTCAAAGGTAAAATTAGTTCAAGTCATAAAATATCGAGGCGATGTATTACTATTTTAATTGATCGATGAAAGGGATTATTCAAAAAGTTTGCAATTGACTGGCTACAGATTTGAGATTGGACATTTCAACAATAATTTATTTACATTTGCATATTCATAGTGAGTGTATGAATACGCACTATGATCAAGATTTTAAATGTCAAGTTTTGAATCGAACTGACGCATTTTTGGAGTATTTAGACATATTTTGTCGTTGGTGCATATTTTAATTTAGATATTCCTTAAAAATTTTAATTATTCACGAAAAATATGAGATACTGATGAATTATTATTAGGTAGACGACATTTTTAAAAAAAATTTCTTACAAATGTACAACTTGTGTGTTTTACACAATGTCTATATTCTAACGTCATTTATTTGTGTAGCTTAATTTGATAATAAAACATCATTAAAACTAAAATATTATAATATTGATTTAAAAAAATATGATTCATTAGGTAGTACCTTAAAGTTATAATATAATACGGTTTTTTTTTTCTTTAGATAATACTGGAAACTGCAAATTTATGATGGATATATTTATATTTTGTTATAGATATTTATATATTTTAATAATTCATATTTACTTTAATTTTAGTACATATATTTCCGACCTCTACTTATCATAGTAGTTCATATGGTGATTTTTTTCAAATCTGTCATTGATTTATACGAGTGAATTACAAAAGATGACTAAATAGTTATTTTACTCCTTTTTCAAAAATTAAAAATATACTTAAGTTATTGTATTTTATTATATTTTTTGTTAATTTGAATTGTTTTTAATAAAATTCATTTTTAATAAAATACATATCTTATACCTATTAATTTTTTTATGGTATAAACCAATACTCCTAACCCAAAATCTTACTTTTTATCATTTTAAACAGATAATGTGAGTAGATGTATAAATATTAGGGTGGGAGGTGTTCAACCTCTGAAATTTTTTCATTATAAAAACATGAAAATGATCGAAATCTAAAAATGGTTAGTAATTTATCTTCATAATATAATACTCATAAATGAAATAGATAATTGTATATTACACTTTGTGTAAATTCGGGATTGAAAACGTTATTAAATTTTAATTTTGCTTATGAGAGTTAAAAAAAAAAATGTATTATATAAATTAATATTCAGTTCTAGTTATGCTTAAATTTTGGATAAAGTGTTAAAATTGTTTTGTCAGTTTCTTATTATAAGAGTTTCAAGTGTCAAAATTCATCAAAATTTACAATTGTCGTGAATAATAAAAATGATTATTCTGTTTTCATACTGGCATTTTGTAAATTAAATTTTATGTAGTGGTTTAGAGTATGTGAGGACTTAATAACATCCCTGCCCATTCAAAATTACTTTGCACTTTGGAAGTTCAATTAAAGGCACTAAGTGCCTTTTAGTAAAAGTTTTACAAGAGAACTATATTAAATTTATATTTGACGTATTTTCTAATGGATAAACCTTTTATTAAATCAATGAAAAACTTTGAATGTCGAGAGAAGTGGGTTTTAACATTCAATAAGAGGAACGAAAATTGAGGTTAGAAAATGTAGATGGTTGTATTTTACATTTAACATTCATATGCAATAATTTTGTGAGTTTTATACCTTTTCATTTCATATTAACTACATTATTAACTACATATTTTACTACTTTTCTTTTTTTATTTTTTTTTTTTTTTTTATCAAACTTCTTATGAAACGTCATTGTTAACATCAAAAATGAACTAAATGAATACACATCACATTGAATATACTCAGTATTAATAATTAGAGTACAACATCAAATTATGGTATAAAAATAAAAATTCATTAAATTATTGTGTATACTATTCAATTTCACTTTTGCTTGTTAACAATAAAAATACTGAACTGTTAACATATCATTATACAATTTATAATAAAAAACAAAATTTACGAAAACGATAACTGTTACTCGAATTTTTTCGATATTTTTTTGAATGAAAGCCGATTAGTATTTACAACGGAGAAATTCGGATAAAGTAATTATTTTAATATACTCTCTCCACCAAGGGTGAATGCATTTTCGCATATATTTTTATGTTTGAGATCTATTCATTCGAAATCGAGGTACACCAAAAGTGTGCAGAACAATAAGGACTCCTGGATCTGAGGTGGAGCCCCAGCTAAGCTTTGCCTAGTTACTATAATTTTTTATCTTACAATGCCATAATCTTGACATTTAAATTTATTAAAAAAAACTAGCTTAGACTCGAGGGAAAGGTTAGACTCTTTGTCTCCCTTAAACCCGTCACCATATTACCATAATTTATCTATTTCTCTTTGGAACATTGCGTATTGTATGTGACCTCGCCTATTGAAATTTTCTTAAAAATTTCAACGGACTATTTTAATATAAATCGGCCAGTATAATATATGCAGTGGTAGTGATAAATATATATATATATAATAACAGGTTAGGTTTTATATATATAACCTAACCTGGTATATAATAACAGATTTCAGATCACTATTCATAAAACAACCGAAACAATGAATCGATAGAATAATTTATGTATAATAAACGTCTTTGTTGTATTTTTAAATTTATTTTAAAACACTGAAAAGAACTTGTAATTTATTAAAAGAAAATTAGAAAATTAAAGTACAATCGTTGGTGTTGTCCATTGTCGAACGATGTCGGCATCTCCCAGTGTGACCAACGCCATAATCTAAGAGCTTAATACTAACAGGAATTTAATTCCGAAAAAAATATTTCCCTATTACCACATTAACTACACTGGCAGACGGGCTTCTACCAGGAACCGGGGATTTCCCGGCAACACTTTTCATTTTTCCGAAAATTTCAGTCGTCGAGAGTACGTGAGAGGAGTGATGAACCATTGTCTACTGCTCACTAGGCTACTAATGATTTAAGAATTATAATACTTCATCACATACAAAATAAATTAAAATATTCAGTATTATATCAACTGTGCTACGAATAGGGATTGAAATCCCAGAAATTTTCAGGAAAAGTTCAAGGAATAAACTTCTCCCCGCCCTCTGAGAGACCCCAAAAACATAAGAGAATCGGAAACTTTCAATCGAAAACGGAAGTAGTTTGATGTGTTATACACGCTATGGCAGATTCAGAAGTATATTATGTTACATTTTAAAAGTAGTTAGGTACTTACAATAAAAATAATCATTTTTAAGTGTTATAAAAATATTATTCTTATGTTTTTCTACATTGCCAAACTGTTTATAATACCATGATATTTATTGTTCATTATGTAACAATTATTATTAATACCTCATGAAATGTTTAACCTTTATCCAAACCATAGTCGCAAATTGACCTAATTTTCCAAGGGTACTAAAATTGTTAATAGCTCACTGACCTGTGACCATAGAAAGGTTCCGAACTACACCCGTCCAAAATAATTACCATCATAGATTCCATTATCAACACGTTTATAATAGAAGGAGAATTTAAATATTATTAGTTATATAAAAGTGTTAAATTTTTGACAGATTTTTCACTTTAAAATAATTAGTTTGCTTTTGTATCTCAAATGAGTGTATTACACCGTGTTTTAAATGCATTCGAATGAAATAATTCAGCATGTAAGTATTTAATATTTAACAATCATAATGTCATTGTTTTTATTTTCTGTGATTATTATTATTATCAAACTATTATACAAGTCTAAAATAAAATATAAGTTCAAGCTATAGATTCTAAAAGCTTAAGTTAAGATTTTGAATAATGATAGCACGAATTAAAATGAACAATATTAAAATGAAACATTTATATAAACATTTCATGAATTATGTTTTAGTTTTTGGGAGTATTTATTATGAGTATGGGGTGCTAAAGGCTCTCTAATTGTGCCTACGAACTAAACTACTTTTACTGAAGTCGATCAACCTGAAAATTTAATTTAAGACATCAGACTATAAGTTCTTGATAAAATTATTCAAGAAACAGTTGTTTGCTGATTATAAATTAAGGCAGTCACACTAAAGTAAAGTTTATTTTCTATAAAAATTATTTAAACTTTAAAGTAAATTTTACTTTAAATTTATGCGATTATTAGTTGCACACTTTTATTATTTAGGATTTTGAAAAGAGTTACTCGACTGCAGTATTGCGGTATATGTAGTTTACGTATCGTTTAATGTTAATTACGCATTTCTCAATACAATTTTAACCTACAAAGATAAATAAGAAATATTTTTTTGTTTTGGTGGAATTTAATGTTAAAATATACTTACTATAAAAACTGTTTGTTATTTATATACTTAAAACAAATCACAATTTATTTATAACTTGATATATATATATATATATATATATTTACAGTAGTGGCATGATAAAGTATTACATGATGTCTGATTATCGTGGTGGTAGTTTGATACCCCAGTGGTAAAAAACCAAGAAAGTGATATTCGTCTCGTATTGCAATGAATATAATAAATATATTATTATAGTTCATCTAAGATTAAGGGTACTCGACTACCCGAGAAGTTATACAAGTGAATAATATAGTATATCAGTGCAAATAAAAAATATCTTTTTGCGTCAAGATAATTATTATTACCTTCCTATCTATAATTGTGGCATGATACAAATTCTGTTTTTATTTATTTACTGAAACTCACATTTTGAGTTTGATATGTAAAGTTCATATACTTGACAAGATATATTATATAAAGTTTAATGATCCAGGACTATGAACTAAATGTTGGTATAAAATACAAAGGAGTTAAATATTAAAAGTATAAAAATTTAAAAAGTTACTTCAAAGTTTTCATCCATATTTCTCATAAATTTTAATTGTTTTTTTCATAATATAATTTAGCATGTGTGATGGTGTGATCACCAATTCATAATGACTGAAGAATAATAATTGGTGAAAAACTTAATTAAAAATACATAGTTCAAGTATGTGTGGTAGAATATGAGTGATAATGGCTCTATCAAAACTTTTACTGCTATTATAAATTCACATTTTCACTAGAAAATTATTATATTTAAATTATAAAATTATATTTATGTATTTCGAATGGTGTGTGTTTGGTATAATATCAATATCGGAAATTAGTAAATATTCAAATAATTTTAATCCAGAAGCATTGTGCAACTAAATACAATTAATAAAACATTATGTTGAATATATTACTATAAATTCAAATCGAAACAGCTAATACTTTAATAACATAATAAATTCTCTAAGTAAAATCAATTATGAACGGTAGGTAACAACAATTACAAACGGACAGAATTAATCACACGAGAAATTGAGTAGGTTAGAACAATGCCCACATTTCAAGATAATTATTGTTGATGATACTGATCTCCACAACCCTCCTATAAGAATATAATATGACGTCACTGTTCTTGATGTATATCGTGTTGGTGTTACGACCTATTATAAATAAGAGCCGTTTCGATTTATGAATTCCCCTTATCCCGACAATATGTTGACCGTAATAAGAAATAAAACCAAACGAGCGTTTAAAAATGTTATTGCTAAATTTCGCGAACAAAATAAAAATGAAATAGCTTCGACATTTATTCGGTTCTGTAATAGTTGGCTGTCTATATCTAACGCAGAAAATTACGTTTTATGATTGCAACCCATCGATAGGGAAAAATCATTTTTTTTTTTTTTTTTTTTATAGTGTCATCGAGAAAATAATAAATTTAATATTTGTAAACTTTTTCTAACATAATTTGGTATCAGATTCGATTAACAATTACCATTTTTTTCAAATTGTTTATTAGTCTTATGCTATAAAATATATCGGAATTGATAGTTTTTCTTTCTTTTTTTAATTGATATACGTGATTTTATGATCCTCCAGTGACTTACATTAAATCATATTTCTTCCAAATTATGTTTTATTATCATTTACTATATTGAGAGGTAGAAATCAATTTTAGTCATTATTAAAATTTATTTCATAAAAATCTAGTTTACAACATATTTAATCGTTACTTCAAAACTAAAGGCACTAAACATATGAAATTTCACACAGTACAAACAATAGTAAAAAATATAATTTAAAATTAAATAATTAAAAAAAAAAAGCCGGACATACTTCGCACGACGGGTGGTATTCTTTTGACGGACGTATTAAATTTTAAAGAAAAGATAAATCATTTCTTCAGTAAAACGACTGTGAACGAAGGAAGTTAATAATATAAGAAAAAAAAATGTCCAAAATTTTTTTTCACATTTTCAAAATTTTCTTGCACCAAAATCTTTTTTATATTATTTTCTATCTATGTTTAAATTTTCATAAAATTCTGATCAAAAAATGATGGTTTTCGAGTCGTTTTAGTCAAATTTTGGGTAGTTTTTTCCAAAAAAAAAAAATTGAAGAATTGAGAAATTCAAAAAATGACCTCTCTAAAGTACAATCTAGAGGCAAATCGAGTTTCAAAAAGTTATTGATCGAAACTTTTGGACAAGTATTTCTATATAAAAAGTTGTACACAGAAAAAATAAAAAATAAAGAAAAAAAAAATAATAAAAATAAACATCATTGTAAAAACACTAGCTTTTTCATTTCATTCAGAATCTAAAATAATAATAACAATATTTGGATAAATATAAAACTCTAAAAGAAATATTTCATTTTTTCTAACCAACAATGACAAAAACCTTATTCATTTACAATACATTAAATGAACCTGAAAAACCTGAAGTTGATTTTATAAGCGTTTAAAGTTACAGCTCAAATCACTGTTAATTCATCCGAATAATTTTCTTTATAATTTTGTAACACATTCAGTAATCAGTTCATTGTTTTTATGATAGAAAATTGTACATATGCGTACTCACATATAAATTTACTTATATTTACATTTACGTTAAAATCAGTTGAGTCAATTTTTAATTTAAAAGCTTTGAATTCAAATCACATCAAAATTGATTATTCTCACGAATTATAATGAAGAATTCCCGTGGTGAAAAATATGTTTGAATCTTTAAATTTAATATGCATGTACGGTAATAGTTTATTAAATAAAATTATAGCCACACAATACATATGTGTTTACAAAGAAATGAAGAAAAACTTAACAACTCTGTTTGAAAAAAAAACAACGTTCATCATCAAAATAGATTCAACACAATATAACGATGATTGCGCTCACTTCATAGTGAATATAGTCCATAGTTTTAGATAATTTCATTGTGTCAAATGTCACGCGTTCACTCATTTAACGAGTAAAAACACTACTTAGATAATGTAGCTGTATATATTACATAAAGAGATACAGTGTGATATTTTCTACGTTATTTTTTATAATTTACAATTACCTAAAACACCGATATAACTTGATGTAAATGTGAATTTATTAGATCTGTATTCTTTTTTTTGAAAAAATTCTTTTAAATTATTAATTTTACTCAATGGCAGCCACTAATCGTCACTAATAATTCTATTAAATACATTAGTTTTGAAAATTCGATACGAATAATTTCTAATATTTTAAAAGATTAAAGATGATCTACTAGAACTAAATTTCTGCGTACACCATTGTCTCCAATGGCTTCTCCATTGCATTACTTTAAACATTAAATGTGTATTATCTCTTGAACTATTTGGTCAACTGGAGTGTACGCAAATGCAATAGGAGAAGGGTTTAGAAATTTTAAGTTTAGAACCACGATAATTTTCTAGGAAAATGTACGAATACTTATTATTAATTATTATATAATTTATTATTCATAAATTGACCAGTAGTTTCTTCTTTTTGTAATATAGTAATAAAACATGTTACCTACCTCTTACAAGTTATTTTAATTTTGATTTTTCTAAATTTTGTTGAACGCATGTTATAAAATAACAAAAAAAAATTAAAGTTATAATAATTAGTGATTGGAGAATATATTCAAAAAAACGTAAGAAATCACATACTTAGATTTAATTAAGCAAAAAAATAAATAAATAGTTAAAACTGGAATGAATAATGAACAATAAGCATGCGTAATAAATCATCCCATGTATAGGTACTTAATCAAGTATGTAATGTTTTGTTTTTAAACAGTACAACTCTGCAGCTATATTTTAAAACGTTTACACGTTACACTACTCGTTGATAAAGATATTTGAATAATGTTCAGTTCAATTTTATACACGTGAAGTTCATGTTATTTAATCACGTCCCAAATATAATTATTTCTGAATAGATTTAAAACTTAATAACAAAGTTACTAAACTTTATAGACTGCCGAAATATTATAATTTAAGTCAAACTAATTAATGAATATTTTGATCAAAATCGAGAGTATAAAGTTCGAAGTCAATTAAGAATGGAAGTGAATATAAGATTACTGGAATAATTAAAAACACGTGACTTTTAATCAATATTTATACAACGCGGTGCTCTATACTACTTTACTAAAATTATATAATAAATTGATATAGAAAACGACCACTTCGGCATGTCTTCTACGCGTCTTTCGATAAATTACTACTAATTTTTATACAAGATCTGAGACTTAGTACCAAAATTATTCAACGTATTAGCTTCTTGTTGCATAACTAATAAATTATTGTACATACCCATCGGAATTAAAAAACAAGTTTTGTCGATAAAATTAACGGTATGTTCTATTATAATTTAATTGATTATAATGACTTTGTGAAGGATATCTTTTAAAGAACAAAAAATAGCCGTTTTCGTTCAATGTACTTAAACACAATAGTAGTGTAGTGGCTAGTGGAGGTTATACTGGGTAAACTGTGCATTTCTCACATTTATAACGTTATGTAACTACTCGTATAATATGTACAGATAAAAATTAATTAAATTTACATTTATAGAATCCCGTATGTAAGTCATTATTAGAGTCTCGATGTTATTATATTTTTTAAAACATCTTACAGACTAGTAATGGACTACTTTAATTTGCAAGAGAGCTAATCTTTAGAATTTCAAAATTCAGTAGACCAAAAAACAGAAAAAAAAAGGCTATTACCAAATACCAATATTATTGACATTTATTTTAATTCATTATCGTTTCAATAAAGTATATTTATAATAGTCATATTACATATTACAACTTGAAAATTAAAATAATTATAAAATAACGTTCATAACAATCAAGAAATTAATACAATTTTATGGAACTTAAATGTTAAATGGCTGTATAGTAGATAAATACTGTGCATGTGTAGCACATTGGCAATGCAGCGAATTCAATTTCTATACTTTTCTATACTCGAAGATGAAACTTACAAAAAATTGTGACATAATATTCCGCTTGTAAATCGATTTCTTTGTTTAAATTAGCTTCATATTTGATAATGCGCATTCACAAAATTTGTCATTGTACGTCCTTCCAAAACCATATCTATTTTATTATTTTGTTCATATTTCAATATAAATTGCATGTTTGTATTGAGAAATGTTCTTATTTTCAGATAGGTACACATTAAAATCATCATAATTAACACCCAAAACTGATAAACAAATCATCCCCACCCTCAAGTCGACGAATTCACAAAAATCAATTTGTAACTTATCACACTTAATTTGTTAATTATAATAATAAATACAAGTACATATCTAATGATGTGAGATTAAAAAGTACTTAGCCAAGAAGTATTAACAAATATTCAATAGCACCTAAGCAATGTACCTGAAATATGACTTTTATAGTTTTATAAAATGTATTATAAATATAATTTACTTATAATTAACCATAAATCACTGTATAAAAATGACGTACTAATGTAATAAATACCTAATAATCGGTCCTTATCGACTGCACATTTTTGAGTTATACGATTGCGAACATTTCTACCTGTTAATTTTCATGTGATGTTGTCGTATCCGCATCCGTCCAGAGTTTGGCGTATCTGGTGACGGTCTATTTAGAACGTGCCTTTACAGATGAAGGGTAATTAAGAGAACATAATAATTTTAATTTTATCCACCTCATGCTATATACCAGCAATGGGCCCGTGTACCATTTTCATCTGGTCTGTGCTATACTTTCAAATTTACGTCATAAAATATTAACTTTTATCTGTATTTTATTTTATTATATGTTTCGTAAAATTTCATATTTATATTTATCTAGTATTGAAAAATATCAATTTCTGCAAGTCTTTGCACAAAATATTATCAATGTTTAGAACTACTTACATATATGAACGTACATTTTCTAACATGTTGCAAATTAAATCAAGGAAATATATAAATGCAAACGTAACACATTTATTATGTGTATCAACTACAAATAAAGAAGTCGATTTTGCTGAATTATTATTAGCTATAACTACATATCTCATATTAAACAAGTTATAAGTATAAATAAATAAATATAAAAAATGCATTTTAAAGACCTTTTTTTATTTTTGCATTCTCTGGCCCGCGAGATTTTAAAGTTATAATAATTTGTCCTCTGGTAACTTTAAATTGCCCATCCCTGCTATATACTACTCTTCTATATGTACTTATTACAATTAATTTTGTCAAACAACTATAAGTCATTGATACGAATTTTAGAAGGTGCATAAATAATTGTAGATGCAAAAACCAAATTATCGTAAAATGATTAGTCGTAAATATTTTATTATCTAACATAACCAGTAAAAATGAAAAGTAAAAGACAACTAGAGGACAATAGCAACTCAAAAAAAAAATGACAAAGACAAAATATATTCTGCTGAATTCAATATTATGTTATACGTTGGTTAGACTCAGTTCATGTGTGATTCTTGAAATCATTGAAATTTGAAGGGAGGAAGGGAATTGTAAATAAAATGTATTCAATTAAAAAAAGAATTACGTACCTAGTTTAATAGGATCATTAAATTCTATGACTTTTTTTAATGTTTGTTCATTTTTATTACCTAATTAGAGTTAAGGGGGAAAAAGGGTTTCATAAAATCATTGTTCCTTAACTTCTTGTATAGTATAATGTAAATTTTGATCGAAGTTGCTCTTTAAAGTTTAAATTACTCAGGTGTATCAAGAAATATAATTAAATTAAACGTTCATTAAATGGTTAATTATTTTTGTACATTATATTGCATAGCAAAGTAATTATAAAATCTTAATTAATTTTTAAGTCTATTGACATAAATGCCATTTGATTTAAATTTGTTAATGAAATTTTAGAGGAACAGAGTAATTGTTTTGATACCGTGGTGAAATTTCATACGATTAAGATTCTTCTTAGAAGTAAATCATTTCATAAGCTTGTATTATACATCAGGTCATGTCAATGTGACTAAAAATCACCAATGTAATAGAAACAACAAATTTCCAAAATTTTAAAACACCTATCAACTGCGAAGGTAGGTATATTTTTTATCTATGTTATCGGTACCTACATTAGAATATGTACATAGACTAAATGTTAAATTTTAGGATCATTATTTTGGATACATCACAATATGACTAAAATTAATTTTGTGAAATAATTATGTAGGTGATACAAATTTTATAACTTTCTTGTATCTTTTATCTTTGTTACTCTTTTACAAATATCACTTGAAGTAGACGATTTTTATTGAAAGTGTCACAAGCCGTGACTTATGACAACTAATAAAATATTTAGAACCCACGTCATATTCTATCTACATGAGTAATAACCGTCGATCGTGTTGGATGTTATCTACTTGCGTTTTTCGCTCTTTACCTTTTTTTCATGCTATTTTTTACGAGTGAATCCATAGCAAAATTCATTAACCCTTGACTTGATATTATGAAACTTGGGTATATTTCGGTTTGATAATCGTAAATCACATATATTTTATATTATGTTAATAACACTCTAGTTATAAGCTAAATTTGGGGGCTTGGTGGTGCTAAGCTTCCCCCCCATAGGCGCAACTAGGTGGGGGCTTAGGGGGGCTAAGCCCCCTCAAAACCACTCATAGCACCCCTAGATTTTTTGAAAATTGCCAAAGGTTTAATGTATTTTGCAGGGACTAAATCAACAAATAATCATTTTAGCCCCCCCCCCCAAATATTTT
>JAIPRM010007050.1:0-17689 GCA_025469315.1 Stegophylla sp. TES_Ste_2020 | reverse complement strand
CGATTTGCCTTTAGATTGTACTTTAGATAAGTCATTTTTTGAATTTCTCAATTCTTCAATGTTTTTTTTGGAAAAAACTACCCAAAATTTGACAAAAACGACTCGAAAACCATCATTTTTTGATCAGAATTTTATGAAAATTTAAACAAGATAGAAAATCTTATAAAAAAGATTTTGGCGCAAGAAAATTTTGAAAATGTAAAAAAATTTTTTGGATATTTTTCAAACATTTTTTTTTCTTATATTATTAACTTCCTTCGTTCAGAATCGTTTTACTGAAGAAATGATTTATCGTTTCTTTAAAATTTCAATACGCCGGTCAAGAGAATACCACCCGTTGTGCGAAGTACACCCATCGTGCGAAATATGTCCGGCTTTTTAAATTTAGTTCATTATATTTTAATCAAAAATTCGTTTGATACTACTAGCTTTATACTTAATTTCTTGATTTTATTTATTTTTAAATTAAATAGAATATATTATTATCAAGGTTTTAAATTTACACATTTTAAAATGATTCCCAGTGGGTAATATTAATATGTATAGATAATAGTGAGCAATTTAAATCCAATTTTAAAATGTTTACTGATTAATAAAAAAAATAACATCGAGGTAATACATATTAAGACAAAGACAGTTTATATACTTTGGTCATTCAACCTAGACTTTGAGTATTTTTTATCAATTATGTCATAGTTAATCTAAACAGTTTTATCAATGAATTTAGAGCATTTATTCGCAATTTTATTTCAACTTGTTTTCAACTTGTCTACTAATGAACCTTAAGTAGTTTATTAAATATTTGAGAACTACTCGCTTATGCATATTTTATTAATATATACATTAATGAAATTCGAGGAAATGTTATATATATTTAAAAATATTTTTAGTTTTCTTATCAAATGGGTAAGATAACATTAATAGCAAAATAATATTTTTTAAAGGAAATCCATAGATTAGTTTTATAATTTTTCAATATTAATTATTTAAAAGCAAGTAATATTAAGTCCAATCCATATATCATTAGTATTTGTGCAAATCCATTTTATTTGTTGACCAGAAAGTAATTTTTATGAACTCAGATACGAACCCAAAGATACATGGCCAGTTGTTGCCAGTCCCATCCGGGCTGTCCCGTACCAAGGAGGCTGGCAACGTCTCCTGATAATTGGGCTGTACCTGACGTCGCTGCACACGTTGATTCTCCTAGCTACGAACACACAAACATCCATGCAACTAAACATAATCTACGTCAACTGATCTACTAAACTATAGTATTATATTTTAAAGAATAGGTATTTCAAATAAAACCATAACATTACTCTATTTTAGCTTAAGAAATCATATATAAATATCTATTGAACTATTAAATCTAACTAATGACTGTTCAGTAAAGATTAAATTGTAAAATAATAATAAAGGTGTTAGCCCAACTACGTGTGTAAAAGAAGCTTTCTAACTAAATATATAGAAAATATGTCTAGTTAAATTATAATAAAGAAAATATATAAATAAATCCATAAAGTAGGAAGGTAGTAATTAATCTTTTTAGTAGAATATAAATGATTTTACTATGTGAAGATTACACTTGAAAATTATAAATGTTTTTTAAAAATTAAAATTTAGTAAAAAAATATAGGTAGTTAATAAAATAAGAACCGATTTTATAAATATAATGTAAAATTAAAATTTCCAAATGATCTGTCAACGAAGTTTGACTAGCCTAAAGGAAAAAATAAAAAAGTTTAATCAGTCAAGTCAACTATCATTCAAACACACATCTTTTACAGCAATAATAATTTATTTTAAAATGATATATTTTCAATCATAATAATTTATATTTATTTATTAGTAATATAAATAAATAAATAATAAATACTGTTAATTAGTGATAAAATAAAATGATAAGAAAAACAGCTATACCAGCAAAACTAAATAATGAAATATTCCAAGGAATTTTCTAGATATATTTATTAAATATGATAAAATATTTTAAAGTGTTATACAATACAAAATATGCTCTCAATAGTTTATCATTTTAATTACTAATATATTTACACATATGTGTAATTTAATATTACTTAATTATTTAGATTACATCATATTAAATAATTAGTAAGAATTTAAAGAAAATTATTTATTAAAAAGTAAATTAATTCAATTTTATTTACTATAACAGTAATTTATCTACTTGAAATTCCATTCATTATTGAAAACAGATAGTTCATAATTATGAAATAAAATTATATTTAACCTTATTATTATTGAAAATCAGAAGTTAAACATATGTATATACATTATTTGCATGTGTGTGTGTTTGTGAGTGTATGTATATACAAATAAAAAAAAATTTAATCCAACGACACACAAGGCCATATCAATAATACTAACACATCAATCACACACACGAAACTAACACAAAAAAAAAACATTATTTATACAGACATTTATGCCTTCATATAACCCAAATCATACAGTCTCACATATTTCAAATTAAGCATTCTTTTAAGTAAATTAATTCAAAGTTAATTTTTGTTCCTTGGAATAAAGTAATAATTGATGAAAAATATAAAATAATGAAGTATAAAATGTAGCGTGACCACATACTAATGTACTAAAATATATTTTATGGTGTGTCCTGAACAATTTTATTTTGTAAATACAATTTTTTGTCTTTAATTATTGGATTTAGTTCTATATAATATACTTTTAGGTATACCATAAGTGCATGACAGTTGACTAACAAAATTTAACTGATAAGGATATGAGATAAATTGATATAGGTATGACTATTTCAAAGATTAATTTTCCATCTTCTTACTTCATAAAAAATAACCTGCACCAAAACCAATTACCATAAGGATTCTACTAAATAAATAGTTTAAATAGTTATATTAAATATACCAATAGATTTACTATGATTTAAAATGTTACCATTATTTTAAAATTGATCTCCCTATTTGTAATGCAGTACTTATAAAATAATAAAAATTCTAAAAATGAAACTTATTAAATGATGATAGATCAATAAATCATAATGAAACACAAAACAAATAGTTCAAAATATTTTAATCTATGTGTCATGCTGAATGAAGGTTCAAATGAAAAGTAAAAAAAAAAAAAAAATTAAAACAAATAAAATAATATAGAATATCCACAAGACACACACAAAAAGATTTACCGGCAATGCCTGTGATGAACTGATGGAATCCATCAAAGATCTCGGCGATCCGAGATCATATTTATACATGGTCACATCCTGCATAGAAACAAATACCAAGTTTGGAGTTCCAGAGTTCACAGTAGTAATAAAAATAGTATGCCTATTCTAACCTATCAATTTTGAATATTTACTTAATGTAAAAATAAATTAAAGAAGAATTTTCTTAGCCGCACATCTAGGGTTATTAGCTAAATATTTAAGGCATAAATGCTTGATTTACATTTAAAATAACTTTGTAAATTTTAAATAGGGTAGAATAGTTCCCTAAATAGATTATTTTAAATGGTAAATCTTGACTAGAAACAATGTTTGTCTAAATACTATTTAAGTATGATTAAAAAAAGTACTAACCTTAGCTTTTTGAACCAATTTTTGTTCTTCTTTTTTGAAGTTTCTTTGACAAGTGCTTATTAATCGTCTGACTCTGTTGTTAAGATCACCAATGGATGGCCAAATATATTCATCTGAAGTAGATGTTGGTGTTGGTGGTGCAATAGATGTACTTGTAGCAGAGTCTTCAGTTGCTAAAGGAGTTGATGGTTCTGATATTTCTTCATTATTGATTGGTAACTCAACACCATCTTCAATTTCATTAAATTTTGTTGTGGTTGTTTCTTTTTCATCACTAGTAGTAAATATGTTTAAAATAAAATGTTACATTTAACTAGTTATGGTATTTGATAAAAACTTAATACTTACAGTGGTGGTGGACCGCATTTAGCAAGGAAGCTTAAAGCGGGATCACTTCTCATCTGGTTATAAGATTCAAAACCATGTTTATATGTACCAACTAAAAGTGAACGATCAGCCTCTCGATCCCACCATGGTGCAGGAATCAAATCACAAATTGGTGTATTAATTGGTAATGCACTAAAAGAAAAGTAAGTTATTTATTTTAATATAATTATATTAATTCAAAATTTTATTAAGATGGTTATATTTAAAACATACATCAAAATCATAAAATTAATAAAAGATGAATTTAAAAATGTAGTAAAATTATATTTTAGTTTTAAGATTTTTATTATTCCCTTCCCTCCTGAGAATTTTTTCCATCTATAAATACTTTTCCAAGTTTCGATAAGAAACTTTTTGAAGCAGATTTTGGCTCTAGTTGATACATTAGAGGAAATTTTTTGAAATTTGCATTTCATTAAACAAAAGAAGGTTGACTCAGCAAAAAATGTGTTTTCACATAATTTTATTTTGCTTTAACTATTTATTTGGTTGCTATAGAAAATTTGATGGCAATCAATTATTTATATGTTTAGATCAATGGTAACAGAATAGTCAATATTTATTTTTTAATATTGGTAACAGAATTGTTTAAAGAAATGATTTATCTTTTCTTTAAAATTCAACACACCTACCAAGAGTATCATAAACAAGGAGTGAAGAATAGCCATGATGTGAAGTATACTCAGTTATTTAAAGGATATTCCTTCTAAAATATGCGTTTTAATGTCATATTATAATAACTAATATGACAACAATTGATTTTCCTAATAACGCTGTCAAATACAGTGCTCAGTGGTCTATATACACTATAATCAATAGTACTGTGTAAGTGTAACTACTGAGTTAACTTTACAAGAAGAAACATAATCATATTTGAAATCTATTACATAAACCAATTGCTCAAATAATCATAATTATTATACCTTAAT
The DNA here is from genome assembly GCA_025469315.1 of Stegophylla sp. TES_Ste_2020. NCBI lineage: Eukaryota > Metazoa > Arthropoda > Insecta > Hemiptera > Aphididae > Stegophylla > Stegophylla sp. TES_Ste_2020. Next base: position 12,799 of record JAIPRM010007050.1, on the reverse strand, counting down.
ATGGCAGCTTATTTATACTGAGTTAATTTTCAGTTAAATATTTATAATGAATTAAATTAAATGTGCACAAAATTAATTCTAAACAATCATATAACATTAATTATTTCAAGATAAACTAAGAGCAATATATTATACAATTATTTATTGTAAAGATATGATTCAAGTAATATTATAAATACCACATTAAAAACTAATCAAAGACTGAGTAGGTACAGGAGTTTTAATTAGAAGTTTTTAAGATGTGTTTTAACTCAGTATTATTTTTATTTATTTTTTTTAATGTAGAAAAATGAGATCTAAAAGATGAAATTTCTGGATAAATAACACAATTGGTAATATAGTTATTAAAAACAATAAAAAACTTTTATACTTTCTAAACTAATTGTTATACTTTGTTCATTTGTATTGTACATTTTGGTCATTTCTTACACTCATGTATAGCTTTTAATTCTTCAATATATGTACATCCTATGAATTCTCTTCTACTTACTACTTTTTACAGAATATTTATCGTAAATAAATACAGTTTATATATATACCGAAAAACACAAAGAATATTTTGATAAAAGAAATTTTTAATTGAAAATAATCATGAGGTTTACATAAAAATGACCAGTTTTATACAAATTCTAACTTGAAACAACTATAAAAAAAAGTTGACTTATGATACTATTTTTTATTTTTGTATTATTCGTAATATTTTTTCAGTATGATTGCATAACATTTGCAGGTCTTTGTACCAAGAGATAAAATTTCATGACATAAAAATTTATCAACAACCGAGAAATTTTCAGTATTTTCAAAGTTTTATACTTAAGTCAGATGGTTTCAAAATTTTCATGAAGTATTCACATGAATATTTTGTTTAAGTTGGTGAAAGTATAACGACCCTATAACTATTAGTTTGGGAGTAAAAACTAAATAACTTAAACTGATTTCATGATAAAATTTGTATATATTCATCTTTATCAATGAAAATGTTGACAATTTTTTAATTATTCATGCATAAAAAAATGTTATTGCACCAAAATATTCATAATGTAATACACATAATAATGGTGCAAAGCTTTAAAAAAATCAGCCAAATCATAAATTTTCTTTTAAATGCATTCATCTAGTGTATAATTTTATGTAAAACTTATGAATTACACCAATATGACAATTTTAAACAGATACGATCAAAAAAGTTAACTCATAATTTTCAAGATATTTTAGATTAATAATAAGATATACATATATGAATGAATTCATGTTAAATTTCAGGTCTTAAAATTAATAATTTTAACTTTTGTATAAAATAAGGGCTAATTTAAAACAGAAATTTCTAATATTTTCAAATTTCTATATTTAGCTCAAAATTATTCAAAAACTTTTGAAAATTTAATTTAATAATTATAATGACTAATTTAAGCTCCATTATTTTTAGAGTTAAGTTAAAACACAAAATTTTATTTTATAAAAATTCAGATTATGACATAGTTTACCATTTTTTGGTAGTTTTGTCTTGTGTTTGGAAAATGTATTGATAATTTTGAAAAATTACCTCTCCAAAACACCACATTAGTGTGATTTTCAATCAAAAAAATAACTGTATGAAACTTAGAGACAAATTATGCATTTAATATCTAAACAACTATATTCCATTTTACTGATAAAAATATTAATCTTTGAAATACCTATCTATTAATGTTTGAGGACTAAATCATTTATCAGAAAATAATAAACAGGCTTTTTTAACACATTATAAAAATTATGAAATAGTAAGAAAATACAATTGTACCCTCTTCCCCAATTAAATTTGTGAAAAACACTATTTACTTTGCACGCAATACAACAACATGATTATTTATCAATATATCAAGACTTAAAAATGTTGGGTTGAGTACTCCTACTAAAGTGAAATATAATTTCTAAATGTTGTACATCAACAGAAACTAAGTATAGATGTTATGCTTTTTAAGTATAGCATAAATAAAAAAAAATAAATATTTTTGCATATAAAAGATTATTTTGATGAAATTATAGAGTGAAAAACCCCCTATTTTCAGAATTTTAAATGCATATAAATTTCATCTCAAGTGATAAATTATCAACATTACTCATGTAAAATAATGAATTATATTAGTTATTATTATTATATATTAGTTATTCAAACTAGAATAATATACTTACAAATTTGTCTAAATAGTAATATCTCGTTAATTTTAAATACTGTAATTACTTTTGAACTTACCTTATATGAACACCTTCAGCTACTTGTTGAGCAAACTCTCCAACTATGTCACTTTTAATGTAGTATAACATACGTATACGCAACAAAACTCTAAAATAAAAATAAAATTGTAAAATATGAATTACAAATATATTAGTTATAATTAACTTGTTTGCATGTCGACTAAGATGTTTACGGTAATTGCTTTCTAAAAACAAATCTCCATCATATTTGTTATTTCTACTCCAATGCTCTTCATCAATTAGTTGAGCTGAATTTAAGTCTTTTTGTTTAAGCTTTCGATACTTTTTAGTTCCACGAGAACTTTGACCTAAAAAAATAAAAAAATTTATTTTATTTAAAAACAGTAATTTAATTACATATTTAAATTAATAATTTGTTTTTGGTTAGTTTTAAATTTACTTGTAAGCTACAAATATTAAAATTATTGTCAAGTTGTGAAAAAAAAATGTTATATTTGTTTAAAATTGTGTTAAATTTGATTGTAAAGTTTTCATTTCATTTTCATAATAAAGAATCTGCCAACCATATGCAATAACATTTCACTTTAAATAAATATATAAATAAATAATAAAAAATTCAAAAAGGGTTTTCCAAAATATAATAAAGTGAACTAGAATTTTGTAGGAAAATATAATATTTCATAATTTATTCAAAATTAAAAAACATATATCTATCATGTATTATTTAATTTTTTTTTAGTAATATATTACATTTGAAAGAAAATTGCTAATTAATAAATATTAATTTTAAAGAATTTTATTACTTACCACCATGCGAAGGAGAATCATCAGTTGAAATATTATCAGGAGTAATAAGATCCCAAATAAAAGACCGTATTTTTTCATCGCCTCGGTAGAAACGCAAACAATATAAAATCTAAAACAATAACAGTTTTAATTTGTTTCTCGTAATGATCAGACTCAGACAAGCTGATAATAACATAATTTTATATAATTGGCATTAGGAATAAAGAAAGTGGTAAAATTAAAAATTTAATTATAGAAAACAACCAAAAATAGGAAATAGTCAAAATCACGTAATTACATAGACAAGGAAATCTGAAGAATACAACAAACATTTTGTTGAAGCAAGGAAAATAAATTTTCCTGTATATCAAAGAAAAATAACCAAACTATACTATAATTCCTAGATAACACTATGAACCTATAGAAGTGATAGATTACCAGATATCTAAGAGTAATGAATTTTAAGTACCTAAAGATAAGTTACCTTATATACACTAATATTATAAAGAGGAAAGATTTGTCCGTTTGTAACCAGAGGCAAATCCAAGAGGAAATTTTGGATCTGGATTGTCCTCATTGAAATATCAACATATAACTAAAATGTTTTTTAATGATTCAAATTTAATCTAATAAAACTTTAAATGGAAATTATTTTTTGTTATATAATAATTATATATATGTTATGTATAAAGTACATGTCACATATTTTAATGTAAATAGGTAATATAAAATTTAATTTATTTTTATCTGCAGGTTGTAGAGATTATCATGATAATTAAGTGGTAGTTGATATTACAACATCATTTGAACCATAAATAATACATTTACTTATTTATAAAATAAATGAATCAATGAAAAATAATATAATAAATTAATTTACTTTATCAATGATTTTAACTACAAAAGAATCTAAAAATAGTTCTTATTTTCCAGTTTGATAAAACTAAAACAGCATTATAAATTATAATAATATTTAGTAATGAGAAACAACAGATTATCAACTTATTCATTTAATAGTTGTTCAATTGCTTTAATGCTTATTATTCACTAAAATGAAATCAAAACAGCAGATGATAAAATCGAGGAATTCATAAAAAAAAGGCAGAAAACTAACTCTAGTTTTAAAATGGTTACAATAGTTCATTAAATAATGCACAGTTTACAAAATACTTAAAACTACCAAATAAAAATTGATTAGTAAATTTCAAGGTGTCCCAGAAAGTACTTTTTTTTTTTTAAATTAGCTAAATAATCCAGTTTATTTGAAACTGGACATTGTCAAACAGTTGATAATTTTAATAATTTAAATCACGGATGAAGCTGGGTAATTCAGTTACATATCATAAAAGTGTAGCTTTTGTATGTTTGTGTCAGCAAAATTCAAAAAGTCAATGAATCAACTAAAATTTTTATACAATGATGCATTTCTACATATGTTTTTATATACTTTTTAGCCCAACGTTTTCACAGGAACAGGAAATTACAAGCGTTTCCACAGGATTAAATAAAATATTATCTGACAAATGATTATATAAACAATGGGAAGACGAGAGGTTACATAGGTACACACTATAGGTATTTTTCGCTTCTCCATAGAGGTAAATACACATACACAGGAAGACAATATATAATGAAATCTAGCAAAATTAAAATATTGTTGGGTCATAATAGTGTATTAATAAAAATACTATTATAAAGGGATAACACAACTGTTGATTAATGCACTATTATATGCTACACTTTGAATTAATACAATAATTCTTATTTAATTATCTAATACAAAAACAAACATATAATATAAAGTTTTAGTTAAAGTAGACTATTCATGCATGACGTCATAACAAAATTGGGTGAAAGAAAGACATTAAGGATAATCTTTAGTTCAAAAAGAAATAATTAAAAATTGAAAAACTTATATGATAATGATAAAATAATTAGAACTTTCAAAAGAAATAGAATAAGTTGGATGTATGGGGCTCAAGAATAATATGATGGACTCCAAGAAGGCAGACAAAACAGGTAAGCAAAAATTACAGTAAATTAGAATCTACAAAAAATATAGACAAAAGGAAGTGAACATTTGATGTTATGGCATTAGGCCAGTAACCAAGGCCAAAAAAAAAAAAAAAAACTTCCTATAATAATATAATTTACAAGTTACTTACAACAATGCGAGCAAGATCTTCTACATCACTTTCTTTCCAGCCCTCGCGAAAATCATTATGTTGTATGATTTCAGGCCAACGACTCCAACTGTTATATAAATAAATATAAATATGTTTATAAAAACAAATTAATCAGTATTAAAATTATATACAAACCCAAATGTCAGAATTCCTCTTTCAACTTTAAAACATTCACTTCGGGTCCAACATCCATAAACAACTTCCCCTTCTTTTGGTACATAATCATCGGGTAAAAATTTAGTACGGAATTTTTTGCTTTTTCTAGTACGGCGGCCTAATAAAATAAAAATGTATAGTTTTTTTGTATTCAAGGTAAATATTTAATAATATAAATAATTTGTTATAAGACCAAAGAAATTATTAGAGGCTAAAGTTTAAATGTTTCTCTAACAATCTGTTTCTTTTAATTTTATTAAACATTAAAATAAAAATATATGAGGCATAATTATATTGGTTATGAGCCTTTTTAAAGTATTAAATTATTTTTCTTATGGACTAAATTTAACTAAATTACCCCACAAATTATAGAAACACATTTATAAGTATAAAATTAACCTCTGCCTCGTCCAACTCCTAAACTATTATCCACATCACTATCAGCAGAACCACCAGACGATTCCAGTTCTGACATATCCATAACAGCTTCATCGTGCCCGTATCGTTTAATTTGTGTACGTCGCCGTGGTTCCGATATAACTAAATCATTCTATAAATAAGATAATAGCATAAATAATTTATTTCTGGTAAATACTTTGTATAAAAGTATTTATTTCAATAATATACTTGATCTCCTCCTTCAGATGTATCAATATCTGCTTTTCTAGCCCATTTTTTCCAAAAGTCAGGATCATCAATATCAATATCTTGACGAATACCACTAGATGCAAAACTTGCTTTGGAAAATGTTGAACCTTTTTCACTTTCTAATGTTATAACCTGAGTTCGTCGTTTAAGAATTAGATCAATATCTTCTTCACAAAATTTATCACCTGCATTATCCTCTTCCATAACAGCACCATATGCTCCTATGATTAATAGAAGTTTTATTATTGTTACACATTATATTGTAATTAATATTAATTATTACAAGATAAATTAATGAAAATAAAATTTATATTTTACCTTTCTTTAATAAGTCTTCTATTTCTTTTTTAGTAAGTTGTTTATTATTTAGATCTTTTCCTTGAGAAGTGTTCATACTTTGAAGAATAGCTTTGTCCAAACCAAGTTTTAATGAAGCTTTATTAAACATTTCTCTTTCATATGTGTTACGGCATAAAAGCCTATATACTTTTACCATTTTTTGTTGACCAATTCTATGACAACGTGCTTGAGCCTACAAATTTAATTTAATTATTAAGCAGCTAGAAACAATCATAAATTTGAGTATCTAATATAAATTTGTTACCTGAAGATCATTTTGTGGATTCCAATCACTGTCATAAATAATAACAGTATCAGCAGCAGTCAAATTAATACCCAATCCTCCCGCTTTAGTACACAGTAAAAATACAAATCTATCTGAATCGGGTTTACAAAATCTATCAATTGCAGCTTGACGTAAATTTCCTCGTATCCTACCATCTAATCTTTCAAAAGGATACCTGAAATAAGAATAATTTTTTTTATAGAAATAGAGAATTTAAAAATGCTTGATAAAAACTAAATATATTAAATAAAACTTACTTTCTGTAAACCAAATAGTCTTCAATAATATCTAAACATCGTACCATTTGACTGAAAATCAATACTCTGTGTCCATTGTCTTTAAGCTTTGGTAATAGTTTATCAATTAATACCATTTTACCCGATGAATGAATTAAAGCTTTATAATAAACATCAGGATCATCTCCATTCAAATTACGGTAATCATACTGAATTTGATCTTCAGCACCTATACAAATATTACACAGCAGAAAATAAAAATAATTCATACTAAATTACTGGCAATGAGTATAAAATTTAATACCGTTTAATAGATAAGGGTGAATACAACATTTTCTTAATTCCATCATAGTGTTCATTAGATTTGGTACATTTGCTGAAGTTGTGCCTTTGGATAAAAATGAAAAATTTTTCTCCAAAATTCCTCTGTAATATTTTTTCTGGATATTTGTCAATTCCACCTAGAAAAATTATTTAGTATTTAAATGAATAATACAATAAAATAAAAAAACCTACCTCAACAACAGTTTCTTCTTTAGGGGCTATTGATTTTTCAACATCTTCTTTAAGTCGTCTTAACATCATTGGCTTTAATAATAACTGAAGCTTTTGTACTTCAGTTTCTGACTTTAATGCACCAAACTCTTGTAAGAATTCTTCACAGCTTGAAAATTGTGTTGGTTCTAGGAAATTAAGTAATGAAAAAAGTTCATTTACATTATTCTGAAGTGGTGTTCCAGATAACAAAACTCTATGTTCCTAAAATAAAATGAAATACATGTTCAATATTTGAATTATTATTAAAAAAAAAAAAACAAAAAACTAAAACAAAATATAAGCAAATGACATTGAAAAACTTACAAGACTTAATGCACGTAATCCTTCTAATAATTTACAGTTCCTATTTTTAAGACGATGAGCTTCATCAATTACACATAATCTCCAATTAATGTCACGAAGTTCCATACAATCTGATATAATAGTCTCAAAAGTAGTAATAAGAACATCAAATTTGGATATTTCTTTAATAATAGCACCTTTTTCATTTCGATAGTACATTTCATATTGTTGTACCATATTCCTACTGTGAGATCTACAAAAAATCAAACCTCATTATACATCTTAATAAATTGTTGAAGTAATTATATTTTACATTTGAACTGTATAAAAATTTGGTATGTTTCTCTGTTCACAAACTTATATTTAATACAACCAATATTTATAATTATAATTTAAAGAATATTATGGAAAACAAATAATAAAAAAAAATTCTTACGATCCATGGTAAACAATAACGTTTAAATCAGTCCATCCTTCAAATTCTCTTTGCCAATTAGGAATAGTTGATAATGGTGCAATAACTAAGAATGGACCTCGTACACCATACTCGTGAACAGCATTTATGAATGTCAATGATTGTATAGTTTTACCAAGACCCATTTCGTCCGCCAAAATACAATTACGTCTGGTATAGGTAAATAATTAAATATTAAGATATCTTTAAAAATTAAAGCCAAGCTTGCAAACATAAGAAATGAAATACTTACCCATTGTACCAAGAAAATAGTAACCAATTAAGACCTTCCAACTGATATTCTCTAAGAGTATTGTTACCTTTATATACAGGAGATTTATCTAATTTTACCCAATCACTGGGTGCAGGTTTTTTCTTTAGCTAAAATATAAAAGAAAATTTTTAATTTTCAACTTACTTATTAGAAAAAAAAAAAAAACTAATTAAAATAAAATTCTATCCAAATCAGTTACAGTATAAAAGTTATATCATTATTTTCAAAATTAGCATGGCATCTTCATAATTTAGGAATAGACTTTGTTAGCATATTAATTCATAGGAATATTCAGACGTAATATATTATCAATATGTTTAATATTTATATACAATTTATTATATAAACATTCATATTAGCATGGCTACAGTCATCATATATTCATTATTTTAAAGTAATTAATCAAATAAAATGTTTTTACTAACTTTCCATTGATCTTTTGGCGGTGTATATCTGATTCTTTCGAATACTTCAATTTTTGCAGGATCAACATCTTGTTCCAATTCCCAAGTACTATCTTCATACTGAAGTGATCTCCACTTTACTAAATAATATTTAGTTGGTTTGTCAGCATTAGGTTCCTCTAATTGTTCAGATACATCAAGTACACGATCAACTTCAATATAATCTGGATTAAAAGGTTCTTCTTCAAGCTAAAATAAAATTGAATAATAAGAAATGAATTATCTACTATTATTATAATTATTGTAATAATTTACATTTTCAAAAATATTGGTATTATTAGCCATTTTTTGTTTAAATCTTTTAAGTTTAGCTGCGATTCTCTTGTCCCCTTTCATTAATTCTTCTTCTGTTTTCCACTCGCAGTGAAGATATGAAAAATTTCTGTATTTCACATAATATTCATCGACTTCAATAGTTTTTTTAGAATTATCTAGGGATTCATCTAATTTTTCTAAACTTTCTTCACTTTTTGTAGGTTCCTCTTGTTCTGTTTTTAATGAATCAAGTTTGTCATCAGATTTTTCTTCCAAAGACTCTTCAGATTTTTCTTCCAAAGACTCATCAGATTTTTTATCAGGTAATTTATCAATTGTTTTATCAGGTAACTTATCATTTTTTTTCTCAGATGATTCGTCAATTTTTTCTAGAGGTAATTCATCAGTTTTATCAACAGACTCTTCTTTTTTTATTTCTTCATTTTCTTTTTTAATTTCAGTCTCACTATCACTAGGTAAATTCTTATCATCTTTATTCAAATTAGTCACTTCCCTTGTGCCTTTCCGAACAGCTAATATATGTTGAACAACCATTGAGTCTTCATCAGTTACATTCTAAAATTGTTAAATATACAAAAAAGTTAGTATTTATGTTTATTTACAAAAATAATAAAATTGTGTATGACCATGAACTTCTAGAAAATATTAAATAAATTGATATTTGAAATTTTTCTACAAAGATGTAAAATCTTAGTTTAAAATTTACTTACTATGTAAACCATATTAGGTTTAACAGAATTGCTTGCATTGGCAATTTTATCTTGAGCTGTTTGTTTGTTTTCATTAAGAGTTCCAGAAACTGTAGATTTAATACGTTGAGGAGAAGAAGATTTACGTGAATCTTCATCAGACATAGCTAACATAATATCATCTACATATTTCTTTCTTTGAGTGTGTCTACCGGATCTTCGCTTCTAAAGGTTTGTACAGAATAATTAAAGTTTAGTAAATGAAATAATATAAATTGAACCATATTTGTCATTCATTTTAAAATATCTAATAAAATATAGTAAGGTATATAGGTACTAGAGTCATTAGTAAACTATCACATTTTAACAATTATTTGTAGCGTTAAAAATGTTTTAAATAAAATAAATATATCATTTGGCATCTATTGGTAAAATATTTACATCAAATTTTTACTAACTACCATATGTGTACAAAAGTATTGTATCTAATCTCTACTAATATTTTGATACAATAATAAATTGTAGACCAAACAATACATATGTACCAAATTAACATTTAAAAGAAAAACTAATCATAAGAATGAAAATATAACTTTATAATCTTATATTTTAATTTTTATGTACACTGTATGTAATTGTTAAAGTAGAAATGTAAAGGTAATATGTAATATCTAAAAATAATAAGCAGTTGTCAGTGAAAAAAAAAAAGATAACTAACAGTATTGTTTATGACACCAATATCAGTATACCTTATTTAATTAAAAATATAAGACAATACAAAATGCCATATAAATGTTAGTTAAAAATACTGATAGCTTTGGGTACTCTTTGCCCTACAGTTTAATTAAATTTATTGTACCTAATTACAAATGATTAATTATTAGTATTTTATTATTATTATTTTATGTCATTACAGTTGCGTACCCAAGAGGAACAATACGAATAAGGTCAGTGTAAAGTAGTCACTCGTTTAGGATGACACTCAAATGGAAGTGGCATTATCAGTATTAAAAATTTACTAAAATAATTATTTTTGTTTTTAAATTTTGAATAGGGTTAAGAACCCTATTCAAAGAAGCGGTTTTTCAGTATCTTTATTTTTTTTTTTTTTAATTTTAGATTTAAACAGGCGGATGCCCAAATACAGAAATTTGAATTAATGAATATAAATAATAATTATAATCAAACAAAAGATAACATATTTATTTTTATTTTTTACAATAATTTAGAAAATATACATTAAATGTATGTAAACACAAGAAATAATTTAAATTATTAACATAATTTTTAAACGAGTTTAGATCGACAAAAATGAATGGGTCAATGTTTAGAAAATTCACATCTTTCACAATACATGAAGTACATCAGGCAAGTTAGCTTTCAATGTAATTTGAACGCAATAAAGGGATGCAATATGTACCCTTGTATGTAATTCTTTGGGAAGATACGTGAAAAGATAGCCGTTCAAGGAGTTTAGGACCGTATGGATTGTAAGATTGTCTTAGAAAATTTAATTTAGCACATTAAAACCGCAAAAAATTATTTTGAACTCCTAAATAATATTTTGTAATTAAAAGCGAGGTGATCATATAATTGAACAATATTCTAAGATGGATCTTATATAAGTAAATAATTCACAGAGCAATGACGTTTGAAAGATTTCTACAACAGCGTCTAATAAAGCCAAGCATTTTTAGAGCTTAATTTTTAATACATTGATGAAAAAAAATTTTGGAAACAAAAATAACATCTAAATCTTTAAAATAATCTACTTTATCGAGAGGGGAACCATTGATATTATAATTTAAATTTATATATTTGTGAACAGCCAAAGGTCATATCGATTTACATTTTGTAATGTTCAAAGACACCAAATTCTGATAATAAATTTAAAATTTAAAATATATATTTATATCAATAAATTGAGAAAAATTTAGTAAAAATCAGGAATTATACAGTTAACAATATATTCATGAAATCATTTGTAATAATAGAAATCCTTAATAATTATGTAGATATTTACATGTAAAATACCTCTTGGATTAATACATGGCTTAGTCTAAAGATTGACACTAATACTTATATTTTAATATTAAAAATTACAAGGACTGTACAAAACGGCATATGTCCCCATTAAAAAAAAAAAAAAAAATTTGTCATAAATTTAACCAAATGATAAAACTTAAATTTGGTATTGACTAAAATTACAAAATATATTCCCCCCCCCCAAATTTAGATAATATTTTGATGTATTCATCTGAATAGACTGAAAGGATCTTGCCTATTTATTATTAAAATAAAATAAATTCATCCTATACAAATCAACTATGCAATAATTAAATTATAGCTACGAATATGGACTTTTCAGCTACACAAAATTAACCTAACTACCCTAAATTAATACATGAAAATTATACGATTTTTTAAACTTTATTATATAGTAATTTTTAAGGCCCGTTAACAGTAAACGATTAAAATAATTTTTTAATTTTTATCGTCTATTAAAGACTTAATTGAATTAATGTTAATAAATATTTATTGAACAGTGACAAATAATTAGATTTAAATTAAAGAATAAAAATAATAAATTTTTACTTACATTATCATCGCCTTCAGGTGAAGGTGGTGGTGTAACATTAGGTTCCTCATTTTCAGATTCATTTGTTACTAATGGTTTAGGTTTCTTGCGTCTAAAATATACATGAAAATAAATATACAGTGAAACCTCCCTTAACGGACACCTCTAAATAGCGAACACCTCCAAATAGCGGACGTTTATTCAGGGACGGGGACGGGGACATTTTCACTACTTTTGTATAGGAAAACCTCTAAATACAGGACACTAAATAACGGACACTTTTATGACATTGATATTAGTAATTTTTATCTTAAATCAAGAATTATTTTAGAATACCAGAATAAAAATCTCAATTATGTATTAAGTTATCTTATGAGTACATTATTATGCT
>JAIPRM010007049.1:0-17689 GCA_025469315.1 Stegophylla sp. TES_Ste_2020 | reverse complement strand
TACTTAAAATTACGCACTTTAACGTACATATAAGAAAATTGGCTTAACCAATTGTTTTGAAATTTGGTGTCCAGATAGAAAATTTCATTGCGAATATTTTGGTGTAATAAAATTTCTTACGGACAAAAAATTAAACATTTTACAAGGGTTTGACTGAAAAATGAATTATAGGAAATACAGACAGATATTACGAAATATCTATTTAATATAAGCATTTAATTACTGAAGGTTGATAATGTTTTATTGCATCTTATAAATTTTTCGACGCTGAATACGATGGTATGAATTAAAATCCACGTGCAACAATAGTTTTCTATCTTTTTATTATATTTTGAAAATTCAATATTTTCGGTTATTATATTAAATACCTACTATTTCACCTACAAGATCAAATAATGTTTGTGGCCGAGTGGAAACGATCTAAGCTTTAAACGTGCAGTACCGGGTTCGATTCCCGCCCGGCACTTCAGATTTTTGCATTTTTTTTCGAACATTTTTTTTTTCTTATATTATTAACTTCCTTCGTTCAGAATCGTTTTACTGAAGAAATGATTTATCGTTTCTTTAAAATATAATACGCCCGTCAAGAGAATACCACCTGTCGTGTGAAGTACACCCATCGTGCGAAGTACACCCGTCGTGCGAAGTATGTCCGCTTTTTTTAATATTTAAAGAGCATTTTGAAAAATAAGTAATATTCTCCCCTTCAATGACAAAATCGTTTGACCGTATGTATTCCGGTTATCTAAAAATGTAATGTGAAGAACTTTACGTTCTTATAGAGATATTTAAATAACATTCACGTAATACATAGTATGAAAAAATTTTTGTTTTTCGATATACCTAGGTACTTTAAAAAGTGAAATTATTTATTTGAAATTAGCAATTTTATATAATTTTAGATTTTTTAAATAGGACCCACCATATTAAACAGATTATTAATATTATATAATTATTGTTAATGTCAATAATAGTGCAGAAATTTATCTATTTTGTTGCCACTACACTATGCTGCTATTGTTTTTATACTGTTTCTACTGCATCTGTTAACGAAATATTTGGCAATCGAAAATAAAAAAGCCGGGCATACATTGCACCATGGGTATTATTCACTCCTCGGATAAAATAATCTTGATGGGTCAGATGGATGTGTTGAACTTTATAGAAACGATAAATCATTTTTTTAACTATACATTTCTGAGTGAATCAGTAAAGTATGTTAATAATTTAAAGAATAGTAGATAGTAGTCGTCATTTTCAACATACCCATCAAAAGTATCTGACTCTAAGTGCGATGAATATACATGATGCGAAATATGTCCGGTTTTCTTATTTATACTTAACTTTACTAATTTTTGTATTACTTTACTTTACTTTATTTTATTTTAGTTTACTTAACTTTACTTCTTTTTATCAAATGAATATAGTAAAGTTGAGTAAATTGAATTAAAGTAAAGTAAAGTAGTAGTAGTACTAGTAGTAGTAGGTATTAGTATAGTACCAGTAGTATTAGTATAAAGACAAAGCGGCATAGTGTAGTGGCAACAAAGTATATAAATGTCTACACTATTATTGACATTTAAAATACTTATATAATATTAATAGTTTACAATGTTTATATGTTATTATAGTGGTTCCTATTTGAAAAATCTAAAAATATATGAAATTGCTAATTTAAAATAATTTATTTTAATTTTTAAAGTAGGGAACTCGGAAAACAAATATTTTTTTTATATTATCTATTATGTGAATATTATTTCAATATCTCTTACAAGAACGTGATGTTTTTCATGGTTAGCGGTGAATTGATCGCCATTTTATAATTAAAATTAAAATTTCGCAAATCGTAAGTCAATTTTTGTTTCTATAATCATTTAAAATTAGAATTTATATAAAACTTTATTTTTACGTAAAGTAATAATTTTTTTTTACAAATTTCATCTTATACGTTACTTATATCTTTTGAAATTTAAAATACACTAAATATATTTTCTTTTACCTACCAAAAGATTTATCATATTATTTTCTATTTGTGGCATAATTTTCATGAAAGTTATTTAAATGGATAGGTAATTTTAAATAAGCGTTTAAAATTTAGAATTACGGCTTAACTGACAATTAGTCCAACTAATGACAGATTCCTCTTCCTTATTATTACGCAACATAATTGTATATTTATTGTTTTTGGGTGGAAAATTGTAAACCAGTTTACTCATATATAATATTCAATTTACGTTCTCGTTGAAATCAGTTGTACTAATTTTTAATCATCAGAATTTTGAAGTTCAAGACACGCAAATTTAATCATTTACACGAATAATGTATCTAATGTACACAGATTATTGTGTTATTAAAAAAGCAATAATGCTTAAATCATGAAATTTATAAATAAATATATATATATATATATATATATATATATATAATATATGTCACTCAATTTGTGTAACAGTATTATTGATACCTACTTGGAAAAAACTTCAAGTTCTTATTTTAGATTCTGAACGTAGTGAAGAAGCTTATGTTTTTACAATGATGTTTATTTTTTTTCTTCATCTTTTGTAAACACTTTTTCGTATAGAAATACTTGTCCAAAAATTTCGATCAGTAACTTTAAAAATCCAAAATCGAACCCAGGTGGTACATTTAAGAGGTCATTTTTCAAATTTCTCAATACTTTTTTCAAAAACACGATAAAACTGTCAAAAAATTGACAAAAACGACAAAATATGCCATCACCAGAATTTCTGTAAAATTGAAAATTTCTTTTTAACATAGCTTCTAAAATAATGCCGCTAGAGACTCGACACTTTCACCAACTACTAGAAATGGTCACAAGAACATTTCATAAAAATTTCAAAAAGATTTAATCAGTTTTGAGTTAAATACAGCATTTTGAAAATTCCGAAAATTTCTCATTTGTTGTTAGTTTTTGTGTAATAAAATTTTTAATTTTTTATGTTAAGACTTGAAAATTTAATATATTCTCACTGACATATATGTCTAATAGATCTGAAAAAATCTTGGAAATTGTTAGATAGAGAATTTCATTGCGAATATTTTGGTGCAATAAAATTTCTTACGGACAAAGAATTAAACATTTTACAAGGGTAAGACTGAAAAAAAATCGAAGAGTACGGACAAATTCATCGTGTATTTTATTTCCAGATAACAGGCGCACTAAAAGGTAGGTATTGTTATTCGTTTATCTTATTATCCTACGTATTTTTCGACGCTACATTTAATATGATCAAGTCGGATATTATGGTGTGGCTTTTAACTGCCGTCCAAATACATTTTTCTTAAGGCCGCGATGCCTTATCAGTCATCACAGATTACACGGACAGTAATTATTTGTTAAACATATCAAACCAACTATTTTATATTTATATTATTAACTTCGTTCAGAATCGTTTTATTGAAGAAATGATTTATCTTTTTTTTTAAATTCAATACATCCATCAAGAGTATCTCATCTGACGTGCGAAGAACACCCCGACGAGCGAAGTACAACACATTTTTAGAGTTATAACTAAATTTGACTACTTTTATGAAAAAAGGCTTGTCCAAAATTTTATCACTTTTACACAATTTCTCTTTAAGCATTGAAGTCCTATTGAGAAATACCTTCTGTATTCAATTTTATGTTCTCTGAAAGGGTAATTTAATACTATTTAACCATAAACCACTCACTTCTATCAGAAAAATATATCACTGCAAAACTAGAGAAAAAGAAACACAATATTATAGTACGTATAGGTTTTATACACTTTTTTATTATTATTATTATTATTATTAGTATTCAGTTTTATAAAACGAATAGTTACGTACAGAATCTAAAATGAAATATATAATAGAATTCTTAGCGATAAATGTCTGTGAGCTAGGATACAATAACCTGCTAAAATTATGAAACAAATCAATTTTTTAGTTTCGTAATTAATAAAACGTCGAGAGAGGGAAGATTTAAAATAAAGCTTAAGTTTTACTTTTAGTTATTTTTGTATTATTTACAAATATTATTTTCGATTAAAAAGAAGTGTAGTCGAGTATTACCTTTAATGTAGTAATATTACCTTTAATATTATTCTGGGTTTTCATTTATATTGTCAAGTAAATATTATTTTCAAAAAGTGGTAATTTTAATTTGTAAAACGCCCGCAGCGTATACAGTTTTATATGAACATGCATGATGAAAACATTTCCTGTGAAGAAATTTTGGCTATATGCCAAACTTTAAAATTTATAGTTATTTTAATAATTTAAACCTTTTTGAAACTTCTTTTCAAATGTTTGTTTCTATAGCGTTGAGTTTTTAAGTACTGAAACATTTTTTTTTTTTCAAAGTGGCGCCATACACAGCAATGTATAGTGGCTTTGTGGCTACTTGGAATATTTATTTATATGTCATTTTTGAAAGAATTATGATTGATGAGCGATTCCGCTTTTTTAGGAACGCCCAATACTACACTTAGTATACCTATGTATATTGTATAATTTATAACGTTTCAATTTTAATGAATTTTATCATTAGGCTACACGAATAAATTGAAATAATATTTAGAAAAGAAGTAAAGGTATTTACCATATTATAATAATAATATCTAACATATATAAAGGAAAGAAAAAAATAATTTTAGTGTTTAAAATTGAAAAATATATCTTGCTAAAACAGTTTTTTATTTACAACTTAACTGTTCATATATTTTAAGATTAATGACGGTTAGGCAATGCCAACAATTTTGATTTCTTTACTCGTTAGTCGTTATCTATTCATTTTATTCTAATGAGGTCGAAAATCAATAAATTAATTTAAAATATAAAGTGTAGTAAAATATTCATGTCACGTACCGTAACGTTGTGCTGTTTTGAGGGAGGAGGAGGGGTATTGCTGAATCGGGTGTCTTTTGGAAACCCTATTTTTTCTGTACCTGGCCTGGAATATTGAAATTTGGCTCACCAATTTAAATAATTAATTTAATAATAAGTATGGTCGTATAGATTATAGTCGACATAAAATAACTTAGTTATTCTTATTACATATTATGTTCCTATTACTACTGTGTATTAATCGAATTATGAATAATTATTACCTAGATACATTAACCTGTATAACTAAATAATCAGTGCCGTGGTTAGGAATTTGGGGAGGAGCGTATAAATGAATTATTTATTGAGATAACATAAACAAACAAGTGACAATTTTTATTTTTGAGTACATATATATTTGCACACCTTATTTAAGCATTATGATTATTGATAATAGTATAATAATAAATTGTTAAATGATGTGCTCTATAAACATGGTAAAAATTAATGACAATAAATAATACATTTTTCTGATATCCATGAGTAGGTATAAAGTATTATATACTCTATTAATTTAAAAGAAACAATCAAAAAAATCCAGTATACTTCGCATGCAAAAAATTATTCAGACAGCCAACTTTCGTGAAAATCATACCACGTTTAGAAAAACACGTGAGGAATCTGACGGTGAAAAAAAATATGGAGCGCATTTTAAATTTCAAAAGTTATATCGTTTGATTGAAACCAAAATTATTATTTCACGAAAAAGTTAATATTTTCATATAAATTCTAATTTTAAACAGTTATAAAAATGACCTACGATTTTTAAGATTTTTGTATATCGAAGGTCTAGTATTAAAAAAATTTTCCCTGAATAAATGAAGAGATTGAATTATGTTATTTGTTTAGATGTACGCTTAAAAAGCCAGACATACTTCGCACGACTGGTGGTATTCTTTTGACGGGCATATTAAATTTTAAAGAAACGATAAATCATTTCTTCAGTAAAACGATTCTGAACGAAGGAAGTTAATAATATAAGAAAAAAATATTCAAAAATTCGGAGTGCCGGGCTGGAATCGAGCCTGGTGCTGTCGCGCACTAGGCCGGTTCCATTACCACTAGGCCGCAACACATAACTTGACTATGTAGGTGAATTAGTAGGTATGTAGTATAATAACCGAAAATATTGAATTTTCAAAATAAAATAAAATAGTAAGAAAACTATTGTTGCACGTGGATATCATTTCACACCATCATCGTATTCATCGTCGAAAAATACACATGATGGCAATAAGGAAAATATCAACCTTTTTGGAATGATTTCAAAACTACAAAAGAAAAAAACGGTCAGTATTGTTCGAATACTGATAACGAGACAAAACAGATAGTGTGTGTCGTTCATCGAACTAAAAACGTGCGAACTATACCGTACATGGACGTTTAAATCCGTAGTGTGTTATACATATATATAGTATGTTAACCTTTATAAACACTGAATAGTATGTCACTATAAATAAATTTGAAACACGAATCCCTTTGTAAAATTATCGGCATAGTTTATATAATAGTAATATAAAGTTTACATAATTATATATAATTATATTCGAAATCCCACGATACGATTAAGGTGCGCACGAAATGTTTATCGGTATAATCAAAAATCAAAAATTTTATTGCATAAAAACTAACAAAAAATGAGATATTTCCGAAATTTTCAAAATGCCGTACTTAACTCAAAATTGATCAAATCTTTTTGAAATTTTTATGAAATGTTCTCGTATTTATTTTAAATGGTCAGTGAAAATTTAAAGTCTCTAGCTGCATTATTTTAGAAGTTATGTCAAAAAGTAATTTTCAGTTTTACGGAAATTTCGGTAATTGTGTATTTTGCCGTTTTTCGTCAATTTTTCGACAGTTTTTCCCCGTTTTTGGAAAAATTATTGAGAAATTGGAAAAATTACCTCTTTAAAGTACCATCTGGGTGTGATTCCGGTTCTATAGAGACACTGATCGAAACTTTCGGACAAGGATTTCTATACGAAAAAGTGTTTACAGAAAGAGAAAAAAAAAATAAACATCATTGTAAAATCATAAGCTTCTTCACTTCGTTCAGAATCTAAAAAAAGCATAACAACCAATTCTTGAAATTCCACGAGAGAAATTTAAAACTTTTATTTTCTATATAGAAATTTTCTTGATTTTTTGTGAGCTATTGTTATATAATATAATAATGACTCACAAAAAAAAAAAAAAATAGATAAATAAATAATAAAAATAAAAATCCATATTGATAAATACAAAAATAATTTTTTTAATTTGTTCTCTTTGAAATTTAGGATTGGTTGTTACATTCCTTTAATAGTAGATCTTCTATACGTGAGTGTTATTATACTAAATTTTCAGTTAATAATATTAAGAATTCAAAATTTTATTAAATAAAACCTTACAAATTACAAAACACAAGTTAATTTCAAAATACTATATTCATCCCTAATGTGTTCATATTTTGAAAATGATTTTCTGTCCGTATATTATTCCTGTACATTATTGTTTATAATGTGTGAAAATTTCAAATTTTTAGTCCTATTAGTTTCGAAGTTATATCGAAATTACTACAATTTTTGAAAAATCTCATTTACAACATATTTGGTCATTTTTACTCGATTTTTTAACATTTTTATGTCGTTTTTAGAAAAAGCATTGAAAATGTTAAAGAATTATTTCTAATATACTATCTGGGTGTGATTTCTGATCTGAAAAGTTAATGTTTGACACTTTTGAAAAAGTGTTTCTAGAAAATGAAAAAAAAATACTTATTATTGTAAAACTAATGTAGCTTCTTCGCTCAACTCGGAATTTCAAGGATATTAAATAAAAAGAAGAAAAAAAAGATCACGGGGGATTCATCCCTCATATCCCCCTACCGTGAGTACATCCATGTACATTGTACATAATTCAATTATAAAACAATGAAAGTTAGTTCTTCGCGTCCACTTTTTACGAACACCCTATATAACTGTAATTTGAATAATGGCAAATTAACAGTTAATCGGCACATCATCGATGATTATGTACTTATCATAACAAATACGAAATAAACTGTATCAACAATTGTACCACAAACATGATAGGTTAAATGACAATATTAAAAAAAAATTACACATATACTTATAGTTGTAAATGTTGTGAAAAAAATCTTAAATGTATAGACTTTACTGTTTACGTATCTGTTGAACTTTAATGTGCATCATAGAACATAGGAAATAATAAATTCAACAATTAATTTGGTTAACTCAACAAAAAATGACCTCAGTGACTTAAGAAATGATTTGAAAAAGGCAAAAAGTCTGCTTCAAAATAAAATTTATTAATATATGAAAACAAATAAAAAAACACGCGTTTTAAAAGGAACATTGTATTCAATACAAATATGGATGGTTATATAGACGACCAAACACTTGGCATACCTAATAAACCTAATTTTAATATAAATTGTAATGTAAAATCCGAAATATCGTTTTCAGCATCATTGTCTAAACGTATCTGTTTAATAAACAGTTACGTACTTATTTTATTATAATATTCTCTCTCTTGTTTGATTTTAGTGTATAATACACTATCAGCATTATACACTAAATGATAATGATAATTTTTGCTGTGAAATTTCAAATTATACAGTAACTGTGCGAAATTTAAATTAATTTATAAAATGACTTACATTTATACTTTCCGTGCTAATAACTTATGGTGAACACATAATATGTAGTTAAACTTGAAACATTAATTCCGAATCCTGATTTAGACAATGGTTGATATTTTTTAGTTTTATAATTTTTTATTTAGTACCTACCTAGTTAGTTAAGTTAGTTACCTACTGTATTACTTATTGAGTATTGTATACGTAATACTACTTTAGTAGCTAATATGCTTGAAGTAGCTTTATAAAAAATTTATTGGCTAACCTTCAGTGGCGTAGCCAGGATTTCTCAATGGGAGGGGCCAAAAAAAAAAAAAAAACCAAAAATAATATAATATTATACAATTATTTATTATATGTCATCTATTTTGTTATGATTTGTCAGTAATAAATATACTAGGCTCTTCGTCGTCAATAAATATACCTACAAAAATAATTAATTGTAAGTGTAACAAAATTATTACACAATAACTATAAAATTCTAAACATCTAAAAATAAATTAAAATGCACTGAACGTAATTATTTTTATATTTACATCCATAAAAACACATTGAGTAGAATTAATTTAAATTAAAAATTTTGTAAGGTTTTAATTGAAAAAATCACTATTTTATAGGTATAAGTATAACCAGATTCGTCAAAATTCTAACTTTAAACGTCTGATTGATTTGAATAAAATTAATTTTTTTTGATTCTGAACGGAGTGAAGAAGCTTATGTTTTTACAATGATGTTTATTTTATTTATTTATTTTTTCTCTTTCTGAAAACACTTTTTCTTATAGAAATACTTGTCCAAAAGTTTTGATCAGTATTTCTATAGAACCGGAATCATACTCAGATGGTACTTTAGAGAGATAATTTTTCCAATTTCTCAATACTTTTTCCAAAAACGGGGAAAATCTGTGGAAACTGATTAGCCGAACCGATTGTTTTAAAATTTGGTACTTAAATACAGAATTTCATTGCGAATATTTTGATGTAATAAAATTATAAGCGAACAAAGAATTAAACATTTTACACAAGGGTTTTATTGAAAAAAAATCTGAGAAAATATAGACAGATATTATAAATTATCTATAGTTTATAAACACTTGGTTGCTGAAGGTTGATAATGTTTTATTGCATCTAATGTATTTTTCGACGTTGAATACGATAGTGTGAAATAAAATCTACATGCATCAATAGTTTTCTAATTATATTATTCTATTATGAAAATTCAATATTTTTGGTTATTATACTAAATACCTACTATTTCAATGGAATGTTTAACAAAATTAGTGTGGTGCAGTGGAACGACGATACCGTTAGTACGTGACAGTGCCAAGGTTCGATTCTAACCTGGCAGTCCGAATATTTTGCATTTTTTATTTTATATTATTAACTTCCTTCGTTCAGAATCGTTTTATTGAAGAAATTATTTATTGTTTTTTTAAAATTCAATACACCCGTCAATAGAATCCCGCCCAGCGAGCGAAGTACACACTTTTTTCTCTATAAAATTGTTAGATAAGTTAAATTATCCAAAAAATTACTTTTACCAAAAGATAAAAAAAAAAAAAAGTATATCATCACAAAACCAAAATATTCTTTACCTCACTTAGAATTTAAAAATCATATTTTTTATGGTCGGGTAAGCTAACATTATAATAATTTATTTTGTGCGGTCTTAAATTTTCATTCATCTAGGTTAGGGATGACAAATAAGTGGCACACGTGCCAAGTTTGGCACGGGAAAGACTTTTGATGGCACAAGAGAGACTTCCATGAACTTATTATAAATATATACATTTTAGGGTAGCGCGTGATATGTTGGTTTAAAAGAGGTAATATTATTATATTTTATTGTTTGTCTGTTACCACGATCTCGGATAATAAAACTTATCTAAAAGTTCCGTTCAGCTTTTCTTTAGGCCAAGCATTTTTTTCTATTGGTAATTTAGAGTAGTAATTTTCCTCAATAATTGTCAAAAGTATGAAAAACAATAGGGCGTGAAAGGTACATTTAATGATTTGAGTCAAATTTTAGGTAATTTTTTAAACACACAGAAAAACTTGAGAATTTATTGTGAAATTGGTAGGTATTGAAAATTCCGAAGAAACTTTTTCAAAAAACTGAGTAGAAGTCATTTTTATTGTCTAGAGAGGCTGATAAAAACGTTTGGATCCTTTTTACTACCTAAAGGTATGGTGAAATACAAGAAGAAAAAAACATTATTATAAAATTAATATTTCCCCTCCTCATTCAGTTTCTAAAATATATATAATATATATGTGTGTGTGTGTTTTAGGTTAAAGTTTAAAAATAGCTAATGTATACAATACTTGATTTCAAGAACTTATTGATAATTACCCATCAGCAAACTGAAATTTCCCAACATTGCACAGCAAGTCGGTGGATGTATGTAGAGTAGGCGAAACGTAGCGATGAGTGCTAAAATACGCACAGATACTGTTGATAATTGTATAGAATTATGTATACTTTGCTCGATTATACACTTTAGCTATAATATATATATATATTTATCATCAATTAATCATGATAATATATGTATCAAAATCGATTGAAAAATAAATAAGAGCTCAGTCGGTAAACTTATCAGTGTAAGATTAAAAAAAATTACTCTTTAAAAACAATGTAAATATGTTAAATCAACTGGTACGCTATACATATTATTATTATAACTACACAGTTTTGTTGCCTGCAGTCCATGCGTATTTTTTTAAATTTTGTTTTCTTTAGTTTTATCAGATACATTTTTAACAAAATATGGCTTTAGAACAAAACTTTTTACTGTGTATAACCATAAAAAAGTCTAAATGTATACAATTATTACAGTTTTTAACAAAATATATTTAGAACAACGTCGTTGTTAGTTTTGAAACAAGTTTGTTAAATTACCTATAGTTTTGAGATTAAACATTTGTTACGAACAAATAATGATGTATAAACATTTGAAGTAACTAGCACACACACACACACACACCCGAGCGCGGGTGCACACATGCATATATTATACAAACACACAATTTTGTGATATTTATTATATTATTTATAAGCCTGAAAATTAATGTAAACTTAATTAAGTTATCATATATATATCATGGATAAAATATTTAAATAAAAAATGCTGTGCATAAGGCAATGAAAATATCTATGGATTTTAAAGTTGGTAGATTTTAATTCATTTACGAGAAATTGCTATTGATCGTATTTAATATCGTATTCTACAAATTCACTTGATAAATGTATCGTAAAATGCAAAATATATTATATTATATTATATTATATTATATATATGAGTCGTGAGTGGTATATCATTATTGTTATTACTGCGCTGGTATATAAAATAATAAATAAACGTTCCGCATAATAAACGAATCGTATAAATTACAATGAAAATAGCGAGTCGATAAAAATTGCTTCAACGCACTTTAATAATACGTTTGGATAATATGATTTAAAATATTCATACATTGCGAAGTGGATACAACAATAATTATTATTGTCTGAACAAACATAGTCGTTAAAAGAATTGTGTAGCACGCTACTATATTGTTGTTGTTATAACTTTATCGTGATCGCGATTGTATATTTTACATTGACTGATGCATATTATAATAACATAAGTGGCGTATTTAGGATTTTCAATGAAGATCGGAATGAAAAATATAACTAAGGTCTAAGACCATTGTGGAGATTTACTTCCTGCCCAAACCAAATATTTTATATAGACAAAAAAAAATTATATAATTAATAATCAAATTTTGTTTATTTTAAATATATTATTTGATTTATACATCGGAGACTTTAAAATTAGTATTATTTTACATATTTTCTATAACATTACGGAGGCTTCTTGTGACTTAAAACGGTTTTATTTTATTATAAGAACTTTTTTATACATTTCAAATGTAAAGTAAGTACAAATATTCAGTTAAAAGAACTAGTGTTTCAAGTGTTTGAATGACTTGTTTCATAAATATTTCACATTAAAATCCGAATAAAGAAGAATATTAATATTAAATAATAATTAATAATAAATTTTAAATGCGTGTATAGAATAGGTACTCGTATTTTATTTCGTATTACTCGTACCTACTTCTTAGACAAAGATTTTCTTTTGTGTTTTTGGAGTAGGTATTTGATATTTTAAATAGGCTTTTTTTCACAACAATTAATAACCTAGAATTACTCAATGATAGTCACTGTATAGCAGACAGCTGTGGTAATCAAAAAAATGTAAATTTTAAAATGTAGTTACTCTATAGTCTATCATAAATAAAACATTCCTTTTAGGAATTTGACAATGTGTAAACTATGCTACCTATGTTGCCCATCAATATAATATTATACTTGGTTAATACCAAAGAAGAAAACATTATGTCGATGCATACGAATAAATCATGAAAAATAATGCATTTATAAAACCTGATGTTAAAAAAAAAAAAAGATACAATTCCATGTACACTATTGTCAATTCCATTACAGGACACAACGCAACAACAAAAAGAACTGTCCCGTATGAAAAATATTCATCTGGTGACCATATGCCTATAACACGTCATCATTATTACTATGTGTTGTCAAATGATGGTAATAAATAGTAGTTAAAGCCTAACATCAACATTAATATTATACTGGCAAATCGTCAAGTTCTACGCGCGTTATATAAATCGCCATCATCATTACCAATCGGAAAATATTGTTATTTACATTCGACGACGATACAATTTCGCTGTCGTCATCGTCTTCGTTGTTTTTTTTTTTTTTCGCCCCCAAAGGATGTCTCAGTTCGCGCCTGCTTAGTCACACTGCACATTGATTTTTGTGGTAGCTATATCGGCGGCGACGGCCGCGCGCCCAGTTAAAACTACGCATTACGTTTTATTATCATAAGCGTGTCCGCGCGCCGTTTACGTACGAGGCTGACCTATCGGCCCGCGCGTTTTCGTACGCGGCCAAAAGCGGGGGGATACGCGATTGATACGCGCGCGGACCGAACGCGAAAAGCTCGCTCGCGCCGCGTCGCGCTGTGGCCTCCGACGATCGCGCGAGTGACGAAATTTCGGTCGGCGTGAAAGACGTGGCCGTACGCGGTTTTTTTTTTTTTTTTGGCCTTTTCCAGTTTTTCCCTCAAAACCGTAATTTTTAAATTCCCGCAGTCTAGACATTACTATATCGGTGGCGGTGGCGGCGGTGGCAGCGGTGGCTGTTTGACAATCATCATCGCGGGGGACGTGGAAGGGGGTTGCCATGGATACCGGAGTGTGCAAAGGGCGTTAAAAAAAGGAAACTGTCAGTCGCACGCGGCTGGCTGCCCGTACACACTACGTATACACACGCAGACGCACACACTAGCGGACGCGCGCGCGCATTGCCGCACACACACGCGCGCACAAATAGATGTACACGCACACGCGCGCAAATAGATATACGTATACACACACAGCCGTCTATAATACGCACACACACACGCGCGCGCGCGCGCCCACATAAACACACACACACACACACACACACACATGCGAACGCATAAAAGATACGCGCGCGCACGCACACATTGACGGTGCCCCGTATACAGGGACCCAGCGGCGATACCACAGGGTACTAAACTGTCTCTCCACAACACACACTGCAGCTGGGCCGCGTACGCTTTAAAAGTAGCTCCGCGTAACTCGAATTCGACACTATGGACAACGATAAGCACACCACCACACAAATCGCGCGTCTTCGTCGTCATAATCGCTTAATATTATAATAATACATATACATACAATATATATATATATATATATATATATATATATATATATATACACTTAATATACCTATATACACTATAGTATATACTAGTCACATGTTTCGTAACGTTATATCATTATCATTATTATAAATTATAAATAATTTCTAAAAGTCAATACGGTTTTTTTTTCTCTCGCTCGCTCTTCGTTTTCCGATATTTCATTATTTCATTGCGATCGCGTTACAAACAGTAAACAAAAACAAATCGTTTATATTGAACAGTTTCCACCGCGCGCGGCGTCGAGCATTACCACCGCGCTCGTCGTATTCGTCGCTACTACTGTTAATAACAATAAAAGAACGACGTCTAAAACGCAACGATGATTGGACCAACCGATGTGCCCATTGTAATGTGGTCGTCATTGTCGTCATCACTGTCGTCGCCGTCGCCGCCGCTGCTGCAGCCGCTGCCGCCGATGTCGATCCGGCAGTACGCTCCGCTGGAATAAAATATCTGCCACCGCCGCCGCCGCCGCCGCCGCCCCCGATGGTGTGTTGAAAAGAATTGTTATTATTACCGTTACTATTATTATTATTATTATTATTCCGTCCGCGAATACCCAGTCGCGCGCGGTGATGACGCTCGCGGTACTCACGTCGTCGTCGGTGGAGCAACGTCGTAGACGCACAACTGCTTTCCACGACTGGCAGCTTCTCATCAAAGGTATGCGCTTATACAGAGAAATGTTACAATACTAATATAATATGTAGTAATATATTATAGTTAAACATATTTTTATCATTCTCCAAGACGGTTTAATTTAAGTCTTATGAATCTCACTTTTAGTGATAAAATAATGTGGAGGGTTGGAAGGGGATGGTAAAAGTTTGATAAATTAGCATTTAGATGCCATGATAATGATTGCATAATATATCTCATATACAGCTATAAAAGTACCAACATTATTATTTACTAAATAGTACTTAGGTATAGTGTAAATCAATAACATTTGAAAAATAAAACACGCTTCGACAAATAATGCGTTTTACAGGGCTTATTTTAACGTGCGTTTGAACACGTAATTCTAAATGAAAAATAAGCACCTCTAATTTAAGAAATGCGCAGCTGCAATTTAAAAGTTATATTTCATTTTATTGAAGTTATTGTGAGAATAGTTATCATTAGTATTGACATATTAACATTTTATAAATTAGATGTACCTATTGAAGTTTCGTTAAAAAATATAAAAAATGTTATTAAAAGTCAAAGGTCATAATAATAACTTTTTTTTAGCATACCTTTTTATTCGTATTTTGTTATCAAATAATACGCATATTTAATCCACAGAAGGTGATTTTTTTTTTTTTTGGGGAAGGGGGTGAAATTTAAGTTTTGCGCTCTTCTAAAAAATCCTTAAAATAAGCCCTGGCGTTTTGTACCTGTACGTACAGGTAGTTTACCAATATTTTTTCAAAATCAATTACAATATATATGCATAATATTAGATCATAATTAGGTATACTATTTTGAAAATATGCCTATATCTATCTATATTTAACATTTGGTATCCAGTGGCACACACACAGAGGTAGGGTATAACCCCCCCCCCAAATTTAGATATATCAAGATATACGTAGATGCAAAAATTAAGGAAAACTAAATGCGAACTATTAGAAAGGAAGACAATCATAAACCCCCTCTGGAATAAAATTCTGTGTGTACTACTGCGGTAATCATAATATTATGTTCATTTTGATACTACATGAACTATAGCAGTGAGTGAATCATGCTATTTGTATTCGTTAAATATAAAATGAAATAAGGTGATATTATAAATTGTGGTTTCAATATTCTAATGCATGATATTAGAGTACTTAAAATTATATGAATGGCCTAAAAAATAGTGTGTAGGCAATAAAGGAACAAAAAAATAACTGAGGAATTCACCTAATTGTATTAGCAGTAGCTGAAGTTCATTAATATTAAAATTTTGAATTCATTTTGGCACCATACTTGTAATAATAATGTTAAAAACTTGAAATTTATTCAAAATAATTTTAAGTGCATAACAAACCAAAGATTTTTAAAGAACTCAATGTAAGAAATTATTAAAACAAAAAATATGTGATTTTAAAATATTATGATACACTTTTATTGACGTTATGAACTCGTCCAAAATCTTTTATCACTTATTATACTGTTATTAAATACCTAGCGAAATTCGTTAAGAACGTATAACATCAATGGGTGGACTGTAGAAATTTGTTTAACAAAAATAGATAAAATAATTGACTTCCTATTTAAAGGTCTACTTGGAAAATTATTTGACAGAAAATCTAATTTATGGACTATCTATTTTTACTTAGGTAACAAAATATTTTAATTTTCAATTTGATGAATGAAATGTAGTCCTTAAACTCGGTATATTATCAAAAGTCAGAGAATATATGTCTTAAAGACAGTTTTAATTTACGTACCTACATATTACATTACTAACTGGATTTTTTTTTTTTATTCTAAATTCTTAAGTGAATACTGAGAAAACACATGTTGGCGGAATTGATCGATTTACACTTCTTCATTTAAAGAAATTAATATATCTGAGATGCTATTTATAAATAATTAATTGTTTAAAATGTGGTCGTAGAAATGGATATGGATAGTATTTACTATTTTACATTATTTCAGATTAAAACTGCCTTCTCTCTCTTTCTCTCTCTCTTCGTCTTCCCATATATATGTACGTATGTATATATAATGGATACATAGTGTTGATTATACGTGGTTACGAGCACAAAATGCGTACATTAGAATTTAGAGACATTTCTGCATTCTTTGCGGTTAACTATGTTATCCCTGCGTATTCACAGTAAAGTTAAAGGGATTATTAATATTTAGTGTGTACATAGGTTTACTAAATTAATTCAACCACTTTTACGAGTAAATTGAAATGTCTCACTCTATGTATTTATATTCACAAAATCCTACTAACTATACGAATTTTAGGTAGAAACTAGAAAATTTAATTCATTTACATAATCGTGACAAATTTACTGACTTTTAGGAGTAGATAGTTTATACATACCTAAATTAAATTTTCTAACTAAATTCTCGTATATTTAACATACAAATATGAAACATTTGTCTGTGTATAATTTCAAGTTGAAAGTAACTAAAATTATTTATAACTCTAAACGGCTTTTTACAAAAATTTGTTTTTGAATAGATGTTGTGTGATTACGGAATAAAAACAATTTTTAGATTCTGAACGTTAGTGAAGAAGCTTATGTTTTTACAATGATGTTTATTTATTTTTTTTTTTTTTCCGCTCTGTAAACACTTTTTCGTATAGAAATACTGATCCAAAAGTTTCGATCAGTAACTTTATAGATCCCAAATCGGATCTAGTTGGTACTTTAGAGAGGTCATTTTTT
>JAIPRM010007048.1:0-17690 GCA_025469315.1 Stegophylla sp. TES_Ste_2020 | reverse complement strand
AATTTTTAAATAACTTTTTTTTTTTTTTTTTTTTTTGGTGAGCCCGTTAGCATGCCCCTAAAGGCGTGAAAGGCGTACCTTCAGCGAACCGAATAACACAAGGACACAAGGTGTCAGAAAAAAAAAATGCACACATAATAGATAAAACAGATTTAGTAAAAAGAAAGAGAGAGAAGAGAAAGAGAGTGAAACCGATCAGCGAGACGACCTCTCCATTGCCGCATCGGTTTGAACACTGACAACGAGACGACGGTCTAACGACTGCTATGAATTTTATTTTATTATTGAAAGCAAAACGATTGTCATTGGTCGAAACTATGTTCATACCTGATTGGCTAATAGGATATTTAATCAAATAAGATTTTAAACTATTAAAATATTATAACAACAATAATTAAAAAGATGCAATAAAACATTACCGAGCAACCTCAGAATCTTTTGTGTGTTAATAAGAAATATTATGTAATAAAATAGGTAATTTATCCGTACTTTCTCCCATTTTTTTTTTCAATCAAACCCATGTAAAATGTTTAATTATTCGTCCGTAAGAAATTTTATTGCACCAAAATATTCGCAATGATATTTTCTCTATCTAGGCACCAAAAGTAAAATGTATTGAGAAATTGAAAAAATAACCTCTTTAAAGTACCATCTGGGTGTAATCCCGATTCTATAGAGATACTGAACGAAACTTTCGGACAAGTATTTCTATACGAAAAAGTGTTTACAGAAAGAGAAAAAATAAATAAAAACATCATTGGAAAATCATAAGCTTTTTCACTTCGTTCGGAATCGAAATAGAAATTTCATAAATAATAGAAGAAGAATTAATAATGCATATTTAAATAAATTATACAATACAATTTTTATAAATATTTTGAGTTTTTACAGTTAAATTTATGTTTTATAAGAGATTATTTTAGCATTTTTGCATATTTCGTAAATTTTATAGCATAAATGGAACATTTTTAGAGCATAAATGCATACATATTTTAAGTTTTTTTACAGCTTTAAGTTCCTAGCTCTAGTTATAACCAATATCACTCGAAAAAAGGATAAACTTTTATACAATAAATCGGTGGAGTTTTAACAAATTACCTATTTGTTGAATTGAAAAATATACAATTTTTCATTTTTTGAATGAAAAACATTGAAAAATGTTCCTTAACCGCCGCTTATAATCGGTGGGGTTTACATACTTTTCGGTGTGAATTTTTCAATCGCCCATATTTTTTTTAATATCTTTCACCAATCAACTTGTGTAGATAATTTAACAAATCGAAAAACGCGCAATCTAGGAGTTTCTCGTCCCGAAATGCTGGTTCCCGAGTGCATAAATCACTTAGGGTAGACGGTAAGCTCATGTATTTTAATACTACGCCTACTCGAATTATTTTAATGACGTCTTATTTTTAAGTTAAACAACCCTAAAGAAATTTGCGTATTAAATTCTCGTTAAAAGCAAATTATAAAAAAAAATACTTAAACGAACATGACAATACACAATAATAATTATAAAAGTAATCATCTATATATAATATATATATATATATATATATAATTACAATATTTAGTGTGTACACTTGGATACAGTGTATAAAGAAGGCGTTTCAAGCCGGATCCCTTCAGAGCTTTATTTTATAGTTATTTTATTTTATTTTTTATATTTACAGGACTAGCCCTTTAGAAAGCTATTAGTAGATATATACAGTTTACAATTATTTATAATTATAGTTACAAATTACAAGACTTATTACTGTAAAAATACATAAAAGTTGAAATATATTACACATAATAGGTATAATATAAGTATTAACAGAGATGGAAGAGTCGTTAATCTTGTGATAGGTACATTCGCCAAGTAATTAGAGGTGCGAGGAAGAATGTAGAGGGGGGGGGAATAGGATTTCTAAAAATATTATGTGGTACCTTAAAGTCAATACAACTTAATAGATGAGAAGAATCTATTTTTCCAGATAGCAATCCGTTCAGAAATTTTAACACAAGAGTAGTTCTTCGATTAGAAAGGGTATCATCCATACTAAGGAATTCAGAAACAGGGGTGTAGTATCATGGGGTATATTATGTAAAATAAGTTAAAAAATAGTTATGTAAGGAAATTATTTCAGTGTAATTTGTATTACATTTGCCGTGTCTCGAGGAGTTTTATATATATATTTTATTTTATTTATTTATTTTTTTTTTTTTATTTATAACACCCCAAAGAGGGTAAATGAGTACAGAAAAATGTCGTGCGAACTTAAATCTATATAGTAATATAAGTATATGTGTAAAAAAAAAATAAAAATTACAAAGTTACAAGTACAATAGGTAGGTGAATTAAAAATTAATCATAACAATATTTTTAAACATAGCCTAGAGAGTGAAAACAAAAATCAAAATTGGGTAAATCATAATAGTGTTTCAAAAGTCGGTACTCCGGACTATTTGCAATTAAGTTACTAGAATACTGAAGAACATGAAAGGGAGGATTGTTTCTAGAATTAAAGGCAGGAACTCTAAAATTAATTTTTTGCGAAAACTCGGGACAAATTAATTTATAAATGAAAGAGCTACATCATTGTATAAACGTCTAGAAGTTAATGGTTCTAGACCAAGTTCTAAAGCGATAGCATCTAAACCCACATCAACCTTACCTAACGTAAAAGCTATAATCCTCAAAAAACGCCTTTGTATTCTGTCGAGTTTTTCAATTAAATTAATTTGTTTAGGATTCCAGACAACTGAAGAGAACTCTAATATATATATATATAATATTAATATTAATCACAACTATATAATATTTTCAATAGACATACCGAATAATATTCACACCAAACTTTCTGCGTGGAACACAACAATTATTCAAACAACACAACGCGTTTACGTGAAATTATTCATAGTCGAATATTTAACGATGATTATTTTTTTTTTTTCAATTTATATCCACATTCCGTCGTCGGACACAATAGGCAGAAATCAGGCGTAAAAGAACCGCTCGTCGTCGTCGTACAACAGATTCGGTTTAAACCAAATTATATATAAAAAAAAAAACTTTTACTGATTTCATCTCTGAATTTTCTGACTGATTATACGCGACATTAATAAATGGACGCTTTTTTTGAAGAATAAAAAATAATAATAATAATAATGAACGATCACGCAGAATGTTTAAATAATAATAACAACGCGGGCGCGATTTTAAAAGAAAACTCGTTTTTAATATGATATTTTATGATGTATTACGATATTTCACGAATAAAATATATGATGACGACGAGCAAATGCGATTTAATTTATTTAGTGTTCGGATAAACTTATTGCCGTAAAAACGTTTTCACGCTGTGGAAATAAAATAATACAAAAAAATTAAAAAAAGATATTGTTATTCGGATGTAACGAGCTGCAGACTGGACTGCTCGCTTGTAAAAATGAGATTAGTTAGTGACGTTAGAAATATTCACGTTTTGAAAATATTAAATGTGCGCGTGTCTAAGAAAATAATTTGTACTACTAATTTTTAAACTGATTTTCGAAAACTCGAGGAAAGCTCTAAGGCGTTGTTTCTCAACCTTTTTACTGTGACGACCCATACATTTATTTTTTGATATGACTAGACGACCCATTTCCTCCACTAAAAAAAAAAAAAATCAATTAGGTACACATTAATATAGTAATATTAATGATAATTATTTGTTAATAAACATTTTTATTATTTAATTCAGGCGATAAAATCCATTACGAAATGCCGAATACTTATTGTTGTCAAGTACAAATAATATTGAACATAATCTTTGAATTAAAATATTTATAATTCAGGATTAACTCTAAATAAAAACAAATTTTCAAAATATTAAATAGATATAATGATAAACTTAGTGTATATATATATAAACTCCACTACTACAGAGACAAATATTAAAATTTTTGGAATTCCCTAATCCTTATTGTTAAGTTATAAAAATCTATGTAACTTATATTTTATAACAATAACATACAGACGGGCAACGTAATCAGTATATTATATTTTTTTTTAAACTAGAAATCATTAAATCAATGTGATAGACAAAATGCCGACACTTTATTTTAAGAAGAAGTAAAACATCGGCAATACTTAAAATTATTCACAATTTCTTTACCTACGTAATTTAAAACATCACGATTTTGTTAAACCCATAAGCGAATAAAACTCTAACTGCTTCAATTTTCAACGTTTTCCACGTTTTGTTTGTTGTTACGTACTTATTTACAAGGCGCTACGTTCTCTGAATTCGAATTCGTCGAATTGAGTTTTACACTGTAAAATTGCATTAGAAATATACCTACTTTTTTTTTTTTTTTCTGCTAAATCCAAAATCAAGACATGTTATTTTAAATATTGTCATGAACATGACTAAAATTTATTGTTGACACATTTCTTCAATGCATATTGTCACATTATTTTAAAAGAAATAATTTGAAAATATATTCAAAACATGTTAATTTCAAATATTGCTTAGGACATAACTAAAACACCTTGTTGAAATATGTTTAACTCAATTTTCGAAAATACTTACTTAAAAAATATTTTTGACAGGTTAGAGCAATATTATTTTGAAAATATGGTTAAAAACACGAACAAAATACATTTTCACGAAATAATAATTTGTAACGTCATTAACGTTAGGTATGTCTAATCAGTACGCATTATTATTAGAGCCCTAAAAAAATACATTTATAACCTATAAACATAAAAAAAAAAAAACTAAAATTTCACATAAAAAAGCTCTTTACGAATTAATTAACAACCTTAAAATATTAAAAAAAAAAAAAAAAAAAATGCCTGTAAATTCGTTGAAATTATTTAAATTATTTACATATTTTTCGTACTTGTCTATAAAACTTAAATATGCTTTTAACGTTATAGGTAGTCGAGTAATTAAACTCATCATAACTTTTCTCTTATAGTGGAAATTAAAAAAAAAAGAACGTAAAATTCCAGAAAAAAACCTAACAATAATATTGAAAAAGCCAAAAAATTCAAAATGAAAATTAGTCGTTTCGATTCGTACGTTTTTCGAACACACACACTTTTAAAGTTAGTTAGCTAAACGATTTCAACTGGTTTTTTTAGTTAGTTAGTTAGTTAAACAATTTCAACCGGCATTTCTAATGAGACATGGGGGAGTTGATGTATATATATATATAATGTAATTTTTAATTTGGCTGTCGATAAAAGTATCTGCTTCGTAACCAACGAATTTTCTGTCATTTGGGTAGAAAATCGCAACAACACTAATGTGTGAAATGTGTAATCAATAAAGAAGTCAATAACAAAATGTGTTTTGTTTTGTAATGAAATTATAGGCTCTCGACGAAGAACGTGTGTTGGCAGCTTTACCGGATAAACTTAAAGCCGAGATAGCGATACACGTGCATCTCGACACGCTGAAAAAAGTCGAGATATTTCAAGACTGTGAACCCGGTCTACTGGAAGAACTCGTGCTCAAGCTCAGACTTCAAGTGCGTACTTTAAGAACGTTTATTTTTTTTTCGGGGGTTTTTTCGTAACTTTTTTCCCGGCGCAATTTAGGTGTTCAGCCCCGGAGACTACATATGTCGCAAAGGAGACGTCGGAAAAGAAATGTACATAGTAAAGAGGGGCATTCTCAGTGTGGTCGCAGACGATCAAAAAACCGAAATAGCCACGTTAAGCGCTGGAAGCGTTTTTGGAGAGGTGAGTTGGAAATAAAAATTTACTATATTATTCAATCGCTTTTACGTCGGACGACTTTTTTTAGAATGGGGGGGGGGCATGCAACAGTCAGTGTTCAAAATGGCATAATTTGCACAAATATCATTTTTCTAGAATTTTTGATGATTTAGGGTCACTGATTTTCAAACTGGGTGCCACGAAATTTTGGTTAGGTACGATCTATATAGATTGGTGGTGTCAGAAGACTGCATATACGAATTGGGTCGCTAAAAAAGAAAAAAATCTAGTTTAAAGTAATAAATAGTTTTAGAATTTATATGTAATAGAAAAAAAAAAAATGGTAAAATACGCATTTAGTTTATTAAAAATATGTAAAAATGATACAAAAAATATTCGAATTAAGTATGAAATCTAAAATATATAAGAACTAAATTTTTAAAAATTTATAAAATCTAAATTTGCTATGATTTGATTATGGAATGATAAATATTTATTTTATTTTTAAATTACTGTTCGACGTTTTGCTATACTTAAATGTTGAGAAACTTGAAATGGATTTTTTTTTTTTACAACTGATTGGTTTCAAATAAAACGTATACAGTGTTTTCCGACGGTCTTAAAAACAGTGTCAAAAAATGATTTGCCACACTTTTTTGAAATTGTTCACTGGTTCTAAGTGTTTTTGACATTTTAATTTTTTTTTTTTTTTGGTTTTAAGTCAAAGTGAATTCGATTTACAAAATCACACGAAATACACGACGACGACTTTGTCAAAAAACATACTAATTTTTAATTTTAAGAATGTAGTTGTAGAATAATAATTAGTTGCTGTTGAACTAGTATATGGCATTTTATTATATTACTATACTTTTATAATAATAAATTATAAATACTTGAATAAAAATAATATATTTGTTTTTTCTTCTACTGTTAAAATATACCTTAAAACATGTATTCTAAGTGTTTAAAGTTTAAACTTTAAATATACAATAATATGAATTTTATTCAAAATATGCAGAATAAATTAAACACCTGACGCCAAACTCAACCACATCACGTTAATAGCCCTAAATATAAATGTATTAATTTAAACATACTTCGCACTTGAGTATTCTTCGTTCCACGGGTGGAATGTATTCTCTTAGTGGGTGATAAATCATTTCTTCGATAAAACAATTTTTAGCGGAGCTTCAGTTTATTCATACAATTTTTTTTATTACAATTACAATTTTTCAAAAATAAATAAATATTTTTCAATAAGCCATTACGAACTAAAAGAGGAAAACAAATTGATGAGAAAACATTTTAGAAAACAAATTCTTCTTTCATTAAAATATTTTTCATATTACAGTTTATATATATATACATATATATACTTAAAATTTCAAATTTGTGTAATTTTTTCCAAATTTTGAAATATTTTAGAAAATCATCTCTTAAAAGTATCAATTACAGACAAATTCTGATTCAAAAAATTGCTATTCGAGTATTTTTGGACAAGTATTTACATACAATAAAAATGTTTACTGAAAAAAATAAACACCATTGTAAGAACACTAACTTTTCACTCCACTCACAATCTAATAATCTAACCTAACCACCGATTTAGGTAAACACGTTCACAGTTTGTCTGATGTGTTATAGATAATAATAAAATTGTGTTTCGTTTCTGTAATATTATTTTTAATATTGAGCTGCTGTAACTAATTATTGTTGACGTTACGTTATAAAACGCTTGACGTGAGAGAAAACATCAAACTGATGCATTATGCATTATAATTACTTATAGTTGTCACTTCTGACGTGTGTCACAAACAACATGGCGCAAAATCCAGTTTCAAATTTTCGACTTTATGGGTTACTATAGCTAATTATCGCCCGGACACGATGACCTGCTATTTGAGTGCATCCCGCACGCCTGTGCTACCTTTGCAATCGGTTTTCGATGCGTTAAGTTTTCCAACAAAACGCGTGTACTTAATCACTATTAATAATAATTACTCGCGGTTATTACTACAAACAGTCGTAATTAGCATAAATCGATATTTACCTCGAAAACGCTTCCGATATGGCGAATATCAAAATCATTTTCTCGTTAAATAATTACACCGTAGTAATAGTCGGTTTTTAAACCGTTAAATTCGTTAAGTATTATTTCACAAATCACAATACCCCCGTTACACGTGTTGTTCGAACGATAGCAGTGGCGTATCCATAGGGGAGGGGGGGCTGAGGAGGCTGCAACCCCTCCCAAAATTTTTCATTTATTAGTTGACCTATAATTTTATAGTATAATCTAAGTCGATTTTATCTATAATCATTACCCGATAATGGATAAATGGTAATAAATAATGGGTTAGGATGTTTATGCAATAAAAAATAACTAAATATAATATGTGTACTTGTGCACTAAAAAATAGCTAAATATGCAAAAAAAAAAAAAAAACACGCGTTCAAATGAATTTTAAGATAAATATCATTGTAACATATTAGGCTAGTTATATCAAACTTTTTTCATGTATATCTCCGATTAGTAATAACAGAATTCCCGACAATAAACAAGTGATAATTTTAAT
Organism: Stegophylla sp. TES_Ste_2020; assembly: GCA_025469315.1. Lineage (NCBI taxonomy): Eukaryota > Metazoa > Arthropoda > Insecta > Hemiptera > Aphididae > Stegophylla > Stegophylla sp. TES_Ste_2020. The sequence goes on along the minus strand of JAIPRM010007048.1, from coordinate 9,419 downwards.
ATAACTCGTTTAAAATACAGATATTACAGATATACAAACTTAAATTGTTTTATTTTGCTACTTTGTATCGAATAACATGAGATTAGAAAAAAGCTAAAGTGCTTAAAATTGAAAAATATGCAAATATATGGAAAAAACGTTTTGATATGTGAATTTAATTAAATATCATAAAACAAATTTCTGTCCAAGAATATAATAATATGTAATAGGAAAACCTGAAAAAATATGTAAAGTCATAATCATCCTAACCGTAGTAAAATCTTTATGTAAGATATCATCGTCAATGGCAAATATATATAAATTCATCTAGGTTTGACCAGGTAAACGTATTTTAATTATTTAAAATTATTTGGATTTTTTTGTACCTTGCACCTAAATAGAGTCAAATATTTTGTAAGATGATTAAAATTAAATTTTAATTATTATTTCATTTTATAATAAATAAGACTGTATGGTAGTAATTAAACGAAAATGTTGTTGTTGGGTGGAGGGGTATCATGATTTTATGGGCTTTCTTCTAATTTCTAAAAATTAATGAAATCAAAAAGGACAATTGAATTTTGTCTCCCAAAAAAAAATCCTGGACACGCCACTGAACGATAGTCCTCATTATTCACAAAAACAGACGTGTTATACTTGCACGCTCATAATGTGGGGGGGGGGCAATTATTCTGCAATTCCTACAAAACGTATTTTTTTTGCCGAATTCGTAATCAACCGCAGTATTTAAATTAAATTCCCATTCAACGTCGTGTTACACCAATAACATTAATCAATACGCGTCGTTTCGTGTGACAAAAAAGAAAAGTAGTTTTGGCCTTTATTACCTTTGGGTAGTACCTATACCTACTCCGTAAATAAGACGTGTATTTTGCACGTAATTAGAGTACGGATTTTAAAGCGATAAAAAATTTTAAAAAAAGCACTTAAAATAAAGCAATAAAGCTCAAAAAATTTTCGAAAAAAGCATTAAAAATGGAGTTTTTGATACGAAAACGTACGTATTAATTACGAAAAACGTGTTATTATTAAATTATAAATATATAAATATGCTGTTCGCCATTTCTTCCACAGTTTGTCTGTAAATTAAATTTATTCTTTTTAAGATACCTAATTTATCAAAATTTGCGAAAAAAATAGTTACAAAATGATTAACCCATGTCATGCAATTAAATTTATTTTCAAGTTTAAACAAAAAAAAACCTTCCTTAAACTGAATTAATCTTTTAAATATTATGTTTATTTAGAACACGTTTTAAAAATGTGTAACGTATAAAAAACAAAAAAGTGCCCAAAATACCCCAAAAAGCTTTTTAAATGTAAAAAATGGTATGAATCGAATTTATAGCTGACGTAGCTTTGTTTTAGAGCGATAGAAAACAAAAAAAAAAAAAAAAAGCAAATGCCTTTACGTAAAATCCGCACTCTACACGTCATGATAAATAATTATTATATTGTATTTTACCGACAAATGACGTGGGCAAAAACTTTGCCTGCGGTTTTGCGTCGAGATTATTGAAAAACGAAAATACCTGCGTAACAATAATTAACTCGTCGCGTGATTAATTTTCCGTCCACTTAGATTGCCGCCGCACAGCTGCTGCTGCTGCTGCTGCTGTAATAACTACGTAGATTCGAGCATTCGACAATATGTTGGGGCGAATTTCACCAATGCGATTTATCAAAACATACAACTTTATATTATATTATTGTGTTAAATCTACGTTTTGCGAAATACACATACGCGGGGGTACCGACACCGTATTGCTCTCTGGGAAATGCATACATTTATACGACGTGTATTGTGCGCGCTTTTGTGTTCGGGGATGTGTTCGCGTGTACACAAGACTGTAATTAGTAGACGGGACACACAAATGGTACCAATTAAACAAACCTCCTTTTTGAATGTCACATCACGGTTTCGCGTCACGCGGCGTGCGTTCCAAATAAACAAAATCGCAAATTAATTTTGGAATGATGAATAAAAAAATGAAGAGCAAGAGGAATAATTTAATATGTTTTAACGTCATACATGGGCGGGGGGGGGTGGTAATTCGGTAGTTTGAAAACATTAATTTGCCGCTTTTTTTTTTTTTTTTACCACTCATTCCGAGCGGAGCGAAGACGCTATTTTTTTTAATTCTCATCCAACGCTATCGTACGGTAAAACTCATTTGAAACTTTCGTCCGGCCAACTTAATTGATCAGAAATTACCGTTACACGGTGCTTTATATAGATGCAATATATTTTTTTTAGATTCTGAACGAAGTGAAGAAGCTAGTGTTTTTACAATGATGTTTATTTTTTTATTTTTTTTTTTTTCTGTGTACAACTTTTCGCATAGAAATACTTGTCCAAAAGTTTCGATCAATAACTTTTTGAAACACGATTCGCCACTAGATTGTACTTTAAAGAGGTCATTTTTTGAATTTCTCAATTCTTCAATGTTTTTTTTTGGGAAAAACTACCCAAAATTTGACAAAAACGACTCGAAAACCATCATTTTTTTATCAGAATTTTATGAAAATTTAAACATAGATAGAAAATCATATAAGAAAGATTTTGGCACAAGAAAATTTGGAAAATGTGAAAAAAATTTTGGACATTTTTCTAACATTTTTTTTTTATATTATTCACTTCCCTCGTTCAAAATCGTTTTATTAAAGAAATGATTTATCGTTTCTTTAAAGTTTAATACGCCTGTCAAGAGAATACCACACGTCGTGCGAAGTACACCCATCGTGCAAAGTATGTCCGGCTTTTTTTTTTTTTTATTAATTACCCATAATTTTTCCGAAAACATAGAAAAGCTACTTAGAGTTTGAGTAAAAACGTCGAAATATACGTACTGTAAGTAAACTATAGATTTTCATAAAATCGATATTACTAATTTAACTTCCAAAACTAAAGTGATTTGAAATTTTTACCTCATATCAACAATACTATATTATATATAAAACAAGAAAATTTTCGATTAAATCTTAACCACTTTTGTGGTAAACAAAGAATATTGAAAATCAACTATATATATATATATATATATAGTGAAACCTGTCTTAAGTGGAATTGTATGGGACCGATAAAATTTCCGTTTTATACAAGTCCCGTCAAAACCCAAGAAAATTTATGAAAAAAAAAATTTGCCAGGACCAAAATAAGTTTCCATACAGGACACACAGGATTCCGTCTTATTAAGGGTCCGCTTAAGACAGGTTTCACTGTATATATATATATAACATTATAGTGTCATATTATTACAATATATATCGTGAGTACAGTAGTATTGTTAATGGCGAAAAAATTGATTCACTGTAATATTTTGTCCAACAATATTTACTATAAATAAATGTTTAATAAGAATTATTGTATCTTAGAATATTCTCAGACTATTAACTAAATAACTACATTAAATTAATAATATTCAGTGTAGAAACTAATAAACTTTTAGCACATATTATATAACTATATTGCATCAATAGTTTACTATTTAGTATACTAGGTAACTCTAAGAGGGATAAATAATGGCTTCTCATAAGTAATATAAGAAAATTACCAGGACTCTCTAATTTCATAATCGGATTAATAAATCACAAAATAAAAATTCCAGCCATAATTCACACCATGGGTATTCTTAGCTCCTCGGATGGGACTTGATGAGCATATATTAAGTTTCAAAAGAATCGATAAATCATTTCTTCGTTTGAACGATTCTGGGCGGAGCTTCAGTTCATCCAAGACAATTTTACTTAAATATTATAAATTTTGTTATAATTATTTTTTAATTAGCTAATTTTAAATTCCATTATCAACTAAGAAAAAAAAAAAAAGTTAAAAAAAAATTTTTAAAATAAAATTCTCACATAGGTCTCAATTTCGTATGGAAATACTTGTTCATAAGTCTCGATCAGCAATTTTTTGAAACAGGATTTGCCTCTAGCTGGTACTTTAAAGGGGTCATTTTTTAATTTCTCAATTCTTATCTTTGTTTTTTTTTTTTTTTCAAAAAACTACTAATTTGACAAAATAGATTTGGAAATCATAATTATTTGATCTAAGGTTTATAAAAATTTAAGCATAGATGTACAATAATATAAGAAATATTTTGGCACAGGAAAGTTTTGAAAATATGAAAAAAAAAAATTTGGACGTTTCTCCAACACTTTTTTTCTCGTTAATTATTTTTTCCTTTTCTTTATTTATTAGACACAAAAAAAGTAAAATAAAGTATAGACAAGAAATCCGGACATACTATGCACCACGGATATTCTTCGCTCTTCGGGTCAGATACCTTTGGTGGATGTGTTCAGAAACAATTTTTATTCAGAAATAATTTTTCATTTCCTTACAATTCTACACGCCCACCAAGAGTATCTGACCCGAGGAGTGAAGAATATCCTGTGCATGTGGAATATGTGCGGATTTCTTGTTTATTTAATAATTCTAGGTTATAATAATTGGTCGATTACTTTTATTGTGAACCAAACTTTATTTATTCTGAAATCGATGATATGTCTCGGCTGAGAGTAAATTATTTCAACAACAAAAAGCTCGTGTAAATAAACGTTTTGCTTTGTCGGTGGAATCAAATTATTTTTAAAATATTATTTATTCACATTTTTGTTTTCTTTTTTTGTTTTGAATTTACTAGGTCAGCGTACTAGAAATAGCTGGAAACAAAACAGGCAATCGTCGTACGGCCAACGTCCGGAGTTTAGGGTACTCTGATCTATTTTGTCTGTCCAAAAGAGATCTTTGGGAAACGTTGAGAGATTATCCCGAAGCTAGGCACAGTCTAATGCAACGCGGCTGTCAGCTACTGCGAAAGGATAGGCTGTTAGACGAGGACGCGTTCCTGCAAGCCCAAACGCAGAATGAAACCATTAATGAAGCGGTCTCTAGATTGGGTACGTATTCTAATATAATAATTAGACATCAGTAGAGATGCGTTTTCGATATGTTGTAAGTATTGTAAGTAAGTCGAAAATAAACGCAAAGTAGGTTCAGAAAAGATTCACGAGATCTCGCGGTCACAATGAATAAAGCCATTTTTGTTCAAATTATTTTACACGAAACGATCTTGTAAGAGGAAAGAAATAATAGCTTTAACAATACTGTTTAAAAAAAAAAATAAATAACACTCTGTAGCGTAAAATGTCACAACACGAGTGTTTTGGCTCTTTTTTTTTTTTTTGTATTTTTATTTTCTATGACATTAGAAATTACCAAAAATAAAAAAATTCCCTGCAAACCGGTTCTGTCTGCTGGATTTTATTACATTTTTCCATCCGTAATATATTTTATGATTTCCTTATAGTTACACACTGAATTAATAAATCAAATATTGCCTACAGTAAAGTGAAGAGTTTCATCGAAAATTGCTTTTGACGTGTGAAAAAATAGTGAAATATATAAAATAAATAGAAATCAAAATTCGAAAATAAGTCGTTCCAATCGCGTATTGAATATTTAATGTCGTTTAACTTAAATGTTCAATAAATATTTTTAATATCAAAAATACAAAAAAAAAAAAAATCTTTCCTTTCTTTTTGATTTATACAATATTATTGTATTTAAAGTTAGTTATTAAATGGACGTTTGAGGATCACGAAAAAATTCGTTTCACTATTATCTAAAACGAATAACACGTTAAAACACGGTGGACCACGCGTTAAATACATAATATATTTGTAAACCACGTGTCCTTGGGTATTCGTTCGATCGATACTACACACACTGTTAACGCATCTGGGAAGAAAAGAAAATAATCCAACGAAACGTAAAAGTTTTCTTTGAGAATTTCACCTACGGCCGTTCTACAAACAATAATTCGTTATGTGTGTGGCGATTTTAATGGCAAAAAAACAAATCCTTTATCCACCTCAAAACGTTCTGTAACTAATCTATATATGTCATATTATCACTAAATAGCACTTTTAAATAATTTTAACGGTCATTTCAATTTATGAGGGAATACATGCACGTGTACGCGTCGTTATAATAATTGAATTTTCGCTATGACAAGAATATTATTATTAAATAACACTTTTATTATTTCCCCCCCCCCACGTACTTTATACTAACCTTTTCTTTGTTTTATTTTGTTACACGCACAATACTCTCGGGGTTAATTAGTTTTGGTACTGAGAGTCTATCAGCAGATAGACACGTGTCAAATGGGTTTTTTTTGTCATTTTGAACCGAAATTATTAAACCCAAACAAAAAAATATTCAACTATTCGCATCTCTGATTTATTTCTCCAAAAACAAACGCCAATAGCTAACGCATATATTATTTTTGTATGCATATAATATGCTGTGAATTAAGTCCAAACTTGAGAAAAATGTGTTATTATTATCTACTTAGTGTTAGTACAACTACACGTCTTGATTGATACGACAATGTATAATATACAATGAAACCTCTACGTAGTGTGGACAGCGGTGAAAAAGTCAAAATTATTTCCATTATAGGGAATTATAAATTTATATGACGTATTCCAAAACAGTACCGAGCGGTTTTGAATTTAATATCCTTTTAAATAATAATAATAAATCCTAAATTATACATCATTTTTAATAACAATATGCTATCAATTTCGTGAGACATTCAGTATAAGTCATAATAATAATAGTAGTAGTTCTTTTGTTGATCATTGATCTACATTTTTACTGTGTACATATACATTTTTATCACGGATAAGCTTCGATTGTACATAACAAGAAATGTAAATTAAAATCGTGAGACTGAAACCGATATTTGATATCCACGTGCGCTATTCAGAGGCCACGATAATGTCTATTCTTGTTCCGTGGAATATGATGTCCTCTGCTGAGAGGTGTCCATTAATAGAGAGGTTTCACTGTACAGACTACTGTCACTTCGTGTCTCCGAATCGAGGCGTGGATGGATACATTAGATTAGCCAACAACAGGGATGACAAACCGTCACTTCCACCGCCGACGCCGCAGTCGCCACCGGTGACGGCGATGTTCCCCGCCGAGACGACCGGTCGGAAGCAGCCGAAGCTCAAGTCCAAATTTTCGGCGAACCTGTTGATCAAGCCGAACAAAAAGCAATTCACGCAAGTTTGTACGTCGATGATCGTCACGTCTTGCAGCCGCGTCGGATACGCGGGTATCTGGTTGAAGGTCCGCTGGTGGTACTGCTATTGCTGCTGCTGAGGTCATGGGGTATAGGGTTACAATCGAACGCAGCGCCATCATCGGTCCTGTTAAATCCGAATAAGAGCAGACGTTTCTTTTCGTGAACGCGCGCGCGTCTTATAGAAACCCTGTGCGTGTCAAATAAAAATTACATCGGTTGGATTTTGGTTGCCTTGCAAGTCAATGAACTAATAATTATTGAATGATATTTATTTTTTTTTTTTTTGCATGTTAAACCGTTAATCAAAAATTACACATTCGTGTTGTATATTAAATAAATAATAATAAAAATTAAATTATGTCAGACATTTGTCTCCATTTGGACAGTTGGACGTGTATTATAATATACACATTGGTGAAATCAAAATATTATAATATAAAGTTGAAGGGGCTAATCTTTTTTTGATTGATCTGGCCCCTCTTAAGAGCTTTAAACATAACATGCAGTTTTTAAAAATAATTTATGAGTAAAATCCTTTCAGCATCCCCCGCCCCCCAGTCACGGTCATATGTTCATTATCACCTCCCCGCCCTGGAACAGCGTGCTCTGCGTGCGTTTGTGTAAACACGACGAAAATCTTAATTCGTCGTAGTCGATCGTATACCGTGTACACCGTAAAACTCATCACATCGATAACAACGACATTTGATATCATAATTTAATTGGTTTGACGCGGTCTATTAATCATTGTGTTCAAAAACTTTGCATCGATTAGTATTATATTACGATGACGTCATCGTCGGCCGTAGGGACCGTGACTTTACCCGAAACTACCAACGGTTTATTTTATGTTTATTCACATGCGTGAAAATTTAAGAATATACCTCGCCGTTATCGCGGTGCTGAACATTATAAATAACTTAAATGTGCAGCGAGCCTTAAGGAGATTATGATTTTAACGCAAAACTGTACCGAAAATATATAGGATTTTGGGAGTACAATTTATTTCCCAATAATAAACGTCATAAACTCATAAATATTAAATCTAGTATATAAGATAAAAATAAAAATAAAATAATTGGTTTAATGAACTTTTCTATAAAATAGGCAAAATTCTTCAAATATGCCGTCATCCCTAAAATATGCAGAATAAAAAATGTTCTATGCATTCTCTGCTACATAAATCCTCACATTTCTTACTACCGTTGAGCCAGGGCCGGATTTAGGACTAGGCTACCTAGGCTATAGCCTAGAGGCGCCACTTCTTGGGGGGGGGGAGACGCTGAGCCGTGGACGGTGATTTCTTCTTTTTTTTATAGATATTAGATATAATTCCTATTTACAAATTTCATTTACCATCTACTAGAATACTAATCTTACTTAACAAAAATTTAAGACTTAATTTTTTAGGTTGACTTAAAATAATTTTAGATAAATCCATTATACATTTTTATATAGTCATAAAATTGGTAAATTAATAAGGAATGAGACTCTCAGCTCTTATTGAATAAATTATGTTCTATGAAGTAGGGGCGTTGGTTTTTTATTAGCCTAGGGGCGTCTTTCAAGTAAATCCGGCCCTGCGTTGAGCTGCATAATATATTCATCAAGTATTAATATTATTATGGAATTGTGTTTACTCTATGTTAAAAAAAAAAAAAAATCTAGAATTAAATAATAATCAATTAAATTAAAAATCACAAACAGAAATAAGAAAACTTTCCGGTATAGATAATAATTTAAACATGTAACCGTGGGGGGTAGTTTTGTTTTATTTATCCATTATCTACATCAGAGGTTCTCAAAGTACCTCTAGGGGGCCGCGAAAGCTTTATAAGGGGGACGCAAAAATTTTTTAAAAATCAGCATTGTATTGGTAGGATAGAAAAAGATATGTGAAATTTGCATAATAATTATCGCGTCTTGTAGAGTGTATAAGAGCCTCTCCTCGTTTCACCAAACTTTGAATGAAAAAAAAAAGGAAGTTAATAATATAAGAAAAAAAAATGTCCAAAATTTTTTTTCACATTTTCAAAATTTTCTTGCGCCAAATTCTTTTTTATAGGATTTTTTATCTATGTTTAAATTTTGATAAAATTCTGATCAAAAAATGATGGTTTTCGAGTCGTTTTTGTCAAATTTTGGGTTGTTTTTTCCAAAAAAAACATTGAAGAATTGAGAAATTCAAAAAATGACCTCTTTTAAAGTACAATCTAGAGGCGAATTGGGTTTCAAAAAGTTATTGATCGAAACTTTTGGACAAGTATTTCTATACGAAAAGTTGTACACAGAAAAAAAAAAAATAAACATCAT
>JAIPRM010007047.1:0-17691 GCA_025469315.1 Stegophylla sp. TES_Ste_2020 | reverse complement strand
AACTACCTTGGTTTTATCTGAATATTTGTAGTAAAGTATATCATTGAATCAAGATAAATCATAGAATCGATGTGAATCACTGAATCGATTCATTTGACTGAATTAAATCAAGAGAATCGATTCAGTCAACTTCATATTTCCCATCCCTACTCGCGACCCAAAATTGGATCGCCAAATATTTGATAACAAGAGCTAACACAATATGATACTTTGCGCATGCTCAGTGGTTATCTTACGTAGAAAAAAATTAGAATTTTAATTTTATTATTAAAAAATAACTAATGAGTGGCAAATTAAAAATTCGTAATAATATGAACCAGCAAATTGAGCTTTATCCATTCCTTTGATTCTCATTGTAAAAAAAGCAATTCTCGTTACGCTTTCGGCTAACTACATGCTCCATTTTGATTAATTAAAAAAAATCTAATTACTGGCAAAATATTTTAATTATACAGCAATTTCAGGCAAATTGTCAGGTATTTAAAAATAACTTCCAAAGTAGGAAACTAAGAACTTTGTTTGCCATCTGTACACCACCATCTTAAGGGGGGTTCACAACTTACCATGTCGTGTATACTGAATACAACACGAAACGTTTTTGATTAGAAACTTTTTATTCTATAATGTTACCAACCGTTATACCACTGTTATCATGTTTTCCGCGGTTTATTATAAAATGACCAATTTGTATATTTATATTGCGATTATACACATATAGAATACTTTATCAGAAGTATTTAAGATTTTAATATTATAATGAATCTATACACACAAACACATTCAACAATATTTGTTGAGTAATTTTATTTTATTATTGAATATGAGCAACCATAATAGACAGATACAAAAGCTATCTTACCTTTACATAACTCATATTAACTCATGACTAAATAGTAAATTTAGTCATTTATTAATTAATAATATAATTGTAACTAAATATATAATATAATTAATACATAAATATTATTTTATAATGTTGTTTTGAAGTCAAAACATTCAAGAGAAAGACATACAAGGTATTTTATAAAGATAGATAACATAAAATTTAATTCTATAAACGGTATTTGATAACACACTGTGAATACTGTAACCACACGGCCAAAAGTTGAATATATTCAACTATGCGGTAATTAGGGTAACGTGTTGGTAGATACATTGATGTTTTGAATACCAATTTTTATCAAACCAATCAGAGAGAGGATTTTACACGACACGACACACGGCATGGTAAGTTGTGAACATAGACATAATAATACATGGACTGCTCATTCATTACATATTAGTTATTATTAAGTGTAGTCATCATTGAATCAGCTAGCTGGAAGTAAAAATCAATGGAAAAAAAAAATTATAGTTATCTTCTGCATGAAATTATTTCTTGTTATCAGCATTCGGAACTCAGATAACAATAATCGGTTTTATACCATTGAACTCTATATGATTTTCTTTATGGAATAAGGAGCCGTCAAGATGTTGCTAAGAGACAAAGGAGCCATGGGTTGAAAAAGTTTGAATACCTCTGGTATAGGGAATGCGCCGTCCATGTATTATTATGTCTATGGGTTTTTATTACCAACTCTAGTTAATTTATTTATTTATCAATTAATATAAAAATAAATTATTTTATTTAATTAACCTGTTCTGTTTTTCTTGGTGTTACATTCATAGATATGTATGGTTATATATATATATATATATCTATGGTTACATTCAGCATTGGTATCGTCTATTACATTGTAAACAAACGGCCCCAATTTCATAACACTTGATAACCGTTGATAAGATGATTGTGCCCTATCTATATTTTTATTTCACCAATTCATTGTTAGATGATTACTTAGAAGCATGCTATTAAAATTGTAATAATTGGCAATCATAGATTGAAATCTGACTTCAACAGATGTTAATTTTTTGTTGTTAACTCGTAATTATAAATAATATGAAAATTTTTCACATTAAAATGCATATTAGTTGAAAGTCATAACATTAATGATTCATTCAGGTAATGAAAATCTAATAGATTAAAAAAAATTAGTAACTACTTAGATACTATTTATCAGAATCAATGAATTACTTTTTAAACAATAAGTTTCTTCGTTTTGGTGCACCATTTGTTTTGTTGGTTGTTGGAGGATCATTTTACCTGAAAGAATTTTCACAAATTCGCTATGATCATCGAAAGGTGAAGTTAATGAGTCCAGAAGAATTGAAAAAAGAAGGAATTGAAATGAAACCACGAGGCAGTGTTACAATTGAAACTGAATACCAGAAGCTAATTGAACAAGTAAACCTAGAAGATTATGAGAATAAAAGAATACCAAGACCACCAGGATATGAAGACTGAAATATGTTTTTCCTCATTAAAATTTTATTGTGATTAATTTATTAAATAAAATAAATTAAAAATACACTAATTTTGTTTTACATCAATCATTTGTTCAAGTAATGTCATCAAAGTTGTAAATCTTTCTTGTATCTGAAAATTAAATGAATATATAATTTTGATCATATTTTATAATGTAAGAAAATACAAATTTTACCTCAGATACTGATCTTCGGGGTATACGCCTATTAATTGTTTCCAATAAGACTTCAATATCTTCAACTCTTTTACAGGTTTGTAATATTATTTTATCTTCATCTATTGTCCATTTATTGATTTGTTGTTTTTCGGATTCATTGTTATTTCTTTTACTTACATCTGCATGACATTTGGGCAAATTCTCCACTGCTTCACTTTTTATCATTATATTTTCATTGAGTAATAATTCATTAGTTTCAATTACAGAAACATTTTCATCTGTTATTAACTCAGTTGAGACACTTTGAAAATTACACTCTTTTTCATTCTTTATAGTATCTGAATTATAAATAAATTCAGTTTTAACTGCACATAAATTTAATTCATCTGCACTATTCTTAGGCATATTACTGTTTGTATGATTACATTCTGACAAATCATGAATAACCTCGGTTTTAATTGCCTGTTCATTTACTTCATCTGAACTATTCTTATGCATATTGCTAGTTATGTAATTATCTTCACACAAATCATGAGTTAACTTAATTTTAATTGAATGTACATCTGATTCATCTGAGCTTTTCTTGTGCACATAACTAGTTTCAGAAAAATCATGAATAAACTCAGTTTTAATTGGACATATATTTGATTCATCTGAACCATTGTTATGAATATTGCTAGTTGGGTTATCATTTTCTGAAAAATCATGAATAAACTCAGTTTTGATTGCTTCTATTGATTTATCTGAATTATTCTTGTCCATATGACTAGTTAGATTACAATTTTCAGAATTTTTTTTTATAGACAAAGATTGATTATTTAATACTACTTCTATTTTGTTTAATACTTCACTTGGCTTTAAATTGCAGTCTAATTCTTGAACATTATCAATAGCAACAGTTGGTGTAAAATTAATTTCTTTAGATATACTATTAGAATTATTTATATCTATAGAATCATCAGTGGTAATGACATTATTTTTTTCTAATACAACTGAATTAAATTTATTTAAACTATATGTTTCTGAATTAATTTGATTAATAATTTCTATTTCTTTTTGTGTATGATTTTCTTTAGTATCTTTAGTGTTTAATTTCTTTTTAGGCAGATTTTTTAAACTTGAATCTACCTTAGGAATACAAAAAAATACCATTTCACTACTATTTAACTCTTCATTAGTAACATGAACAATAGATTTTCCAATTTCATTTAACTCCTGGTCATCTTTACATTTAGGATTTTCTTCTTTTTTAAATTTAAGTTTTAACGACTGCACTACTTTTGATTTTTGACGTTTTTTTGGTTTTACATCAATAAGATCTTCTTCAGATTCTAAAAATATAATATATTTTTACATATGTGGTATCCAATATAAAATAATTATTTAACAATGAATGTCAATAATAATTTTTTACTAACCTGTACCTGTGCTACCTTTAATATCTTCTGCTGAGCCCGGAGAACTATTTTTAATCAAACCTTTTCTATTTTTCTGCTTTATAGTGACATTTTCTTTGGTTTTATCAATTTTAGATTGAACTAAGTATGAATCAGCTCCTTCAAAATTAATTTTCGCTAATTTCAATCCTTCTGGAGTATCAAAATAGACACGACCTTTAAAAAACTAAAAATAAATATATTAATCTAATGTAAGTATTGAAAATTTGTAACTTTAATTATAAAAATAAAATTTTAAATACAATATTTTTAAACAGTTATTGAAAAACTGTATATTAATAAAACTACATACAAATGTAGAAGTTAACGGAGAAAATAAAATTGTAAACTGTTTATTGTTTAGGTACTCATAATTAGGCTAATAAAAGGTAACATTATAATAAGGTAAATAAAATAAAATTATTAATATGAGAAAAATTTTAAAAAAATCTGGCCATTGCAGAACATAAGTACATTCAAAATAAGTGATAACATCCAACGAGTATATTTTAGATTCTGAGCGATAGCAAAAAAGCTTATGTTTTTACAATGATGTTTATTTATTTTTTTCTCTTTCTGTGAACACTTTTTCGTATAGAAATGCTTGTCAGTTTCGATCAGTATCTCTATGGATCCCAAATCACACCTAGATGGTATATTAAAGAGGTCATTTTTCCAATATCTCAATACTTTTTCTAAAAACGTGGAAAATATGTCGAAAAATTGACAATAAACGGCAAAATATGCAATTACCGGAATTTTTGTGAAATTGAAAATTGCTTTTTAACATAACTTAAAAAATAATGCAGCTAAAAACTTCAAACTTTCACCAACTACTAAAAATGGTCATGAGAACATTTCATAAAAATTTCAAAAAGATTAGATCAATTTTGAGTTAAGTACAACATTTTGAAAATTTTGGTTTTTTGTTAGTTTTTATGTAATAAAATTTTTGATTTTTAATATTAAGACTTAAAAATTTGATATGATCTTAGATATATGTTTAATTGATCTGAAAAAATCTCGAAAATCGTAAGTTAAATTTTTTCTCTATAACCATTTGAAGTTAAAATTTTGACAAAATTCATTAGTTTTGCCTAAAATTACACACTTTAATGTACATAAAGGAAAATTGGTCGGACAGATTTTTTTGAAAATAGGTACCTAAATAGAGAATTTCATTGCAAATATATTAATTTTAATAAATTTAAATAAAAAAATTTAAACAAAAAAAAATCGGAAAAAGTACGAATAAATTACCTATTATGATATATTTCTAATTAACACGCAAAAGGTTGGTAGGAAATGTTTTTTTGCCATCTTATGTATTTTTGGATACTGAATACGATGGTTTGAATAAAAATCGACGGGCAACAATAGTTTTCTAACTATTTTATTCTATTTTGAAAATTCAATATTTTTGGTTATTATACTAAATACCTACTATTTTACCTACAAGGTCAAGTAAGGTATTGTGGCGTAGTCTTAATGGAACTGGCCCATCACACGACAGTACCGGAGTTTGATTCCAGCCCAGCACTCTGAATTTTTCGCATTTTTTTTTTTTTTTTTGTCTTATACTATTAATTTCCTTTGTTCAAAATTGTTTTATTGAAGAAATGATTTATCATTTCTTTAAAATTTAATACATCCGTCAAGAGTATCTCACCTAACGTGCGTAGAACACCCCAACGAGCGAAGTACCCACTTTTTTCTGTTGCAATTTTCAAGTCTGTGAATAAAGCTAACCAACACACATTTCAGTGTTCTTTCAATGATGTGTAGCACTTCTATGAATACCTATTTTCAATTCTTGAAATGAATGAAATTTTTACACTCGCCACAAGACATCTCTAAACTTGGATATGAGGTGACTGAAATAGAAATCTTACAGAATAGTCATTGATTCAACCTTAAATGTCCGATTTCGATCAAGAATTATAGTTTCAACAAGATAGGGTGATAACCCATACTGTCAGAAGGTCAGAATGATCATCCTATGGAATTTATTTCCCTGTTACCTCATTTTCAAGTTTTGTGATGTCACCTAGCCTCTACAATCTCTAGATATGATTATGTTTGATTTTTTTCTTTTTTTATGTGGGAGTACCTAAAAAAATCTTCCATTGATATTAGTGATGATTATGTTAATATTATGATGAACGTCTAAAAAAGCAAATCCCAGTAAAGAATGGAAACAGTGATTTTTTGTTGTTTTTCACACACGTAATATAGCAATTTAGATGTATCTTTTGGCATTCCTACCGATCAGCTTAATGACATGATTAGACTTTTGAAATCAGATCACTTTTCCAAATTTAATTCCCTAATTTACATAAATTTGATTTAAATATTTTAAAATTTAAAAAATTTTTAGATATTGATTATTCAGACATAGAATTAAAGTTTTAAAAATCTGGCCTAATCGATCTCGAGTAAACAATAACAAATTCAAATCAGTTTAAAGAAGTCTTATTGTATTATTAGGTTGACTGGTATAATTGACAAAAAATATATCTATATTACTGTGTTACACATTGTATGAAAGATAAAAATAGAAAATTGTTGCTTCCAATCCTCTTAATCTTAATCTTAATCTTGCCTCTAACATAGTTGATGAGTTTACCTCTGCAAATGACAAACCTTCAAGCACATGTAAAAATGTATAAATACATTTTTGATTAAATTTAAAGTTATGCTGCTCATTTCAAAATGAGTAATACTTCTACCTATATTATTATTTATTTACCAATTCTGCTTTCTTAATAATTTTTACTGTTTCTTAATCTGATAACTTTAAAACAGATATAAGATAATTTACTAGAAATCATGTTTTTTATTTTATATCATTTACTTAAGATGTTGCCATCATTTATCACTTATCAGTCTATAATTTGTCAATAAAAATAAAAATATTTAATTTTACACTCTAATATGTTCCATACCTTCAGTCCGCAAGATCTACAATGAGTATTATTTCCAGTATTATGACACTTACAGTGGCATGTGTTAAATAGAGTATGTTCTTCTGAATCAGATGGGATTATTTCTTCATAATCTATTCCACAATTAATACTTTGATCAATGTCCAAGTCCTCCCAATTATCATCAGAGAAAAAACTAAAATTATATTGAATTAATTAAATAAATTACAATAAATCTTTCGGTCAAAAATTAATAGACTGTTTAGGTTTTAAATATTATAAATCAATGCCATTACATGTAAAAAAAAATTATATTCTCTTCAATCGGGAATCTTAAAATGATATGCAAAAAACAATAAATTACCTCATAGTTCTTTTTACTAATTTTTAAAAAAAAGGGATTAAATTATAAACTAAAGTATGGAACAGTGTGTTAAAAGATTTGATGAAATGTTATGTAAGTAGAAAATTGTGAAATTTTATTGTATTACTCTCTTGTAACTCTGTATCTCCATAATACTTAAAAGAGGTAGATATTTTATTGTAAACATTTTAATAATAATATGTAAACTACTTATTTATATTTTACAATAAAAAATATATAATAATAATAAATAAGAATTTAATAATAATGAGCTAAAATTACATACCTTTCAGGAGGACGTTCTGTTGGAATTAACTGAAAAAAACAATCAACCAAAATTGGATTACTCTTCAATAATGGAAGCATAGCAGTATGCACTTCCAATGGAGTAATATTTTCAATTTTTGATAACTGAAACAAATTATCTAATATCTTACGAACTTGAGTTGGTTGTTTTTTCATGCAAACCTTATGAAAATAGAAAATAAATATTAAGTAGAACAGTCAAATGTGATAATTGGCATAATCAAGTATGAATACATACTTGTAATTTTCGAATGAATTCTTTTATTCTAGTTAGTTCTAAATAATTTGTAAATCTCCCAATTGATAAAGCTTGCCCAGGAAGCAAAAATCCTAAAAATTCATATCTTAAATCTTCATTTTTGTTGGTTAATACTTCTATTATTTGTTGATATAACTGATTGATATTGCTATCGTCAGCATCCCCAAAAGATGCTAAAAGTTTAACAGCCATATCAAATGACTCGGAATCTAACCTATCCCTCATTTTTTTCATAAATCCTTCAGCATAATCTATTAAATATAAAATAAGTCATTAAAAAAAACTATTAAGAATATACACATACATTTTTTTTTTCATATAGTTATGATTTTATAATGAATTTTAAAATACTAAATAATAGCTTCAATATTTTAATATATGGAAATAACATATTAAAAACCACCAAGAGAACTAATGATCGAAGTTCAATCTTCCATAGGGAGACATTTGGTTACACTTTTGGGAAGACTAACAATATTTTATACAAGCAACTTTACTTATATAATCATTAATAATATACAATTTAACGATATATGATACAAGAAAAGATTACTCAATTTATTTTAATTGGACTATAATTTCAATTACATTTAGCTGATAGGCCAGCTTGTGAGCAAGAATTGCTTAAAAACATTCCTTAATTCTAAGCTGTTGTCAAGGAAAACAAAAGGATATCTAAGCAAAAGTTACACACGCCTCGAATTAACATATGCATGTGCCACATGGGTAATAACGAGAGGTTCATTTGAGAGAAAAGTTCTTAGAAAAATATATGGACCTTTATTTACGGAGCCACCTATTTCGTTGCAAGACTATTCGTCGCTGGATCATTTCGCCGCAATCTATTTTAGACCTATAAAATCCTTTAAGATCACTTATTTTTTTATTTATGTATTATTTACCTATTATACAATAATATAAAAGGTATTTATAATATAATATAATATAATAAATAAGCAATTGAGAATTTCGGATGTTTTAAGATGCTGGTCAAACTTGTGGATGAGTATTGGAAAAAGTATCTGAATAATTGCTCACAGATTAGAAAAAAAATTTTTTTAATAAATACCAATGTAAAACTAAAAGCTTCTTCGTAAGTACACCTAAAACTATAAAAGATTTATTGAAAAATGTTGTTATATTATTATCTATTATGTTGCGACGTTGCATTGGAAAGCATGAATTCTTTAACTTATTCTCTTTTATTTATTGAATTTGATTGACAGTGTTGAGGTTATCTAGGTGAATATATTTTATTTGTCTTTTATTTCATGTGGATAAATATTTTTAAGTTAGTTGAGCATTGACAAAAATATAATTTAAGTTAAATATAAACAAACTTGTTTGACTTATTTCTATTGTACATTACATCGTTATTTCCCAAAAGTCCACTGTCCATTATCTTATTATTACTGTTTTCTTTTTTGATTTTAGTTTAGTTTGATATTATCTGTATTTAAATTATTATTAAATTCCTATTAATAAAATAGTGGTTTAAGGTGATTTTAGTAGATCAAAAATATTTATAAAATGCCTTGTTAAAATTGTAGGACTTTAGCGAGTTTGATTTTACTGTTATAATTCAATAATACTCAGATATATCTTCTAAAGAAACAGTAAAAAAATGACTAGCTTGGAACCATTTTAAATAGTTGCAAAAGTTTAGAATGGAATGCGGCAAAAAGTCTTGAAGCGAATAATCTTGTGGCAAAAAAAACTAGACCCCTTTTTTTAATACTACGGAACAGAAATGGGAAATATGCACTAATGCTCAACTCTACCAGCTTTACAACAGAGAAGATTTGATCCAAATTACCAGAGGGACAAAAATAGAATTGGTAAGCCATGTATAGAGTGCTGATGGAAGGATAGTATCAAGGAATTATTAGAAGAAATTGGTGTAGACTGGGAGCAAGCATATGATAGAGAACGATGGAAGCAAGTAGTTTTGGTGGCTAACAATCAAAATGAATCGTAAAATCCTTAAAAAAAAAAAAAGAAAGATTCTGAATAAGGTGAAGAATGATTGTTTATTCAAAGGTAATTTTTTTTTTTTAATTCCATTTTTTGTCTATTATTATTTCAACCGATGACACCAACTTGGTAGGTCACAAATTTGATCTAGTTGGTATTTTCAATAGGCATAATATTATACATAATATATTTTACGATCATTAAACATAATAAATTATTGTCCAGGATCCCGCAAAGCCTAGCACCAGCACTGTATATAATAAATAATTAATTTTATAATACTGATGGAATTGTAAATACCTTGAGCATATTGTGAGTAAGATTGGTCATTTTCAGGAAAAATGGCAGCCAAGGCAGTTTCATATTTTTTTTTTTTCTTCAAAGTATTTGAGTTAGAAATATCACTTTTACGTTTGGAAGTACGATGATCAGTTTCAGTAGAATTCTATAAGATATATATTTCCGTCAATAACTTTAATTCTAATCATTTTTTTTAATGAATAATTTTAAATTATAATATTTAACACACAAATGTATAAAATAAATAAATATTTGTTATTTTTTAAATTATGCCTACATTTTTAAAGCTTTTTGATTTTTTCAAATTACTATCAGAACATAAAAGAATAAAAAATCATGGGATACTCCACAAAAACTGACTGTTAACTCTTCACTTCTTTAAACTTTAAATATTTATGTCTTTTGAACTATTGATTTGAAATAAAAAATATTTGTACCTATACATTTTATTTTAAATATTATCTTTAAAAATATTGAGATATTTAAAAAAAAAAAAAACTAAAAATTTTAAATTCATACATATAAAAAATTGTAAAAATTATTTTGTTTCATAAAAATAAAGGCAGATTAAACTGTTAAAGTAGCTTAAAATTATTCATAAAACGTTCCAAAAAATGACTGGAAAAAAGGTATTGACTGCAACATACACAGTGGGACGTATAATATATATGTATTTAATTTGAATATACCTTTTTGACATTTATGTGTTTGATTGACCTAAAAAAAAATAATCAAACATTTCATGTTGTAAATTAAGTAGATTAAATTCATTTATAACACTTCTTACTTCACATTAGTTTCATGATGAGCATCATGGGGAATTTTGATTTCATCAATACCATCAATCTGACACTGATCCATTTTGATATTTCCAAGCCTGTTCAATACCAATAATGAAATAAGTAATATTAAGTAAGTATAATACACCTGTGTAAATCACAGTATTCATTTAATTTGAATTAAATTTGTAAATAAGAATTGCTTTTGATGGCACCACTTATAGGTATATGAAAAAAAATATGAAACTAAGATTTTACATCAATTACTATAAATATTTTATAGCATAGCTAAATAAAAATATAAGTTATAACATCAAAATTTAGACATGATCTATAGCAATGAACACTATAGTATTTTAGTATTCAACTTACTTCTACAGTTTTATATAGTATTCTATTCCTCTATTATAATATTATGATTCATAATTATTATAATAAAAAGTAGTATTATAGTAAAGTATTTGAATAACATACCACAGAATATTCCTAGATCATGTAAATATTTGGATATCATATCATGTACAAAACTTTTTAGTTTTATCACTGTTAAAATTGTATGATAACTGAACAGCTGTTTTTCCTTTAAGTTTCCAGGAAAAAAGACATCTCAGTGTATTTATTTTTTTAGTACTACTGTGCTACAGACCTTTCATAAATTAGTGTCTAAAGACTAATATTTATAAAATTTCGGAAGTATTTGACTGTATTAAATGTAATAGTTAAAGACCGATTAAGATTTAATCTTATCAATAGTTGCAATTATTAGGATTTTAGAATAAGGTATCTACCATTCCCAAAAACTTCATAATGGATCATTATATTTCTTGAATTAAACAAATAAAGTAAGTTTACTTAGAACAAAAACATAATTTTATACAATATTATTTTTTTATTTTTATTATTTGTATTTTAATCCATATTATTTAATTTTAAAAATAATTTTCATTTGATGAATAATTGATTCATCTGGACTCTGGTAATTGTTACTATTATTAAAACATTACCAATTTTATTTAAGCATAGTACATTGAATATTAATTTATTTTAACATAATTTTTCAATGGATGATATTATTATGTTATAGTTCTTTTGAATATGCATTATTATTATTATTATTAGTAGTAGTAGTAGTAGTAGTAGTATAACAATTTGTACCAATCAAAATTGTTAATATTTATTTTGACACTTTCAAAACTGATAGGTGTAATAATAATAATACAATAATATTGTAACAATAGTTTATTTTAAAAACAAATTATATTCAGTTGAAGGTTTATCTCTATAAAAAATTTTTCTGATAATATTCATTAAAAATTATATATTTTTTAAGAGTTAATTTTTTTTTATTTTTCTATCAAATTTTCTAAATTTGGTATTTATTATATTTATCAAAATAATAAATAATATTTAATTACCTATGTAACAGTTTAATTTCATCCATGTAAAATAAAGTTAACTTTATTTTACTAAACAAATTTGTTTGATAATAAACTATAATTCTTTGTAATATATATAATTCTAGGAGATCACATTCCCAAGAAATAATCATTACCACAAATTTGTTGCCTTCATTCTAATTACACATAAATTATTATCATTTATTTTATTTTAATAGCAATAAATTATTTAGAATCAATTAAGATTATTTAGAATACGATGTAACTAAAATCAAGTTATTATTCCTACACATTTTGTTAATAAATGTCAAACTAAGTGCTCGATATCTCAAAAATGAACAAAATTTACTGCCATTTGTTTGAAGTTTATCAAAATTAATTCTATCTAAATTTTTCAAATCCTAAACTATGAAGTAGCCTTCTGTGTTGACTTTAAAATTGGGATCGGTTTAATGTTTGATCTACCAACAATCTATGGTAACTAGGGTCTGGATTTGTATGCATTTTAATATTTGTAATGAATGTATGCAGCTCAACGAAAGTACGAAATGTGGACAATTCGTATAACAGAGAATGTAAAGAAAAAAGTTTATTTTGGATATAAATGCATATTTTAAGGATGACGGCATATTTGGAAAATCTTACATATTTAAACATATTTTATAAAAAAATTCATTAAACCAATTATTTTATTTTTATTTTCACTGTATATACTAGATTGAGATTTATGAGTTTATGACGCTTATTGTTGGGAAGTAAACTGAACTTTCCAAATCCTATATTTTTGCACAATTTGTATTAAAATTATAATCTCTTTTAGGCTTGGTGCAAACTTGAGTTATTTTGATGCTCAACGCCACAATGACGGCGTGATATATTTTCAAATTAATTGCGTACTGTACTCATAACTAAAGCAAGCGTGTCTAACTAGCTTTTAAATGTTCACCCATGTCACTACCGTTTTGCAGCGGTACCGCGCATATACTTGCTTTGCTACATGTTAATATAATGCAAATGTATGTATACGCCCAGTAAGACTCACTTATTATGTGATAGTCATTGACAACGGTGCCGATCAATATTTTCTAAATAAAATTAATTTTTAAAATTATACTTTCAGCCTTGTATTTTATAAATGCCATGTCTTGTTGGGCATAATCCTGCCAGAGTTATATTACAATTTATGGAAGAAATTAAAATTATATAGGTATATAAATGCATATATTTTTGATAAAATCATATTTTTGCATATTATTAAAAAAAACTAAGAGCATTTTTAGTAAATATTTAAAAGTTTTTTGATGTACAAATGTATACTATTTTAAGGTTTTTGAGTGCATACAAATCTGAACATTAATATATATTTACATATATTTATGCTCAGTGACAATAACCAATGCTAATAAACATTCTAAACATAGTGATGTTTTAAAAATATATCTATTAAATATAAGTAATATATAAATATTCATCTTTTAAATTTAAGAGTCAAATTTTATTTACTATGTAGAGTGCTTTAAAAGTATGGCATTATTACATATATTTAAGAATATAGGTATACGAGTTCATACAGAAACTTTTTTTTTTTTAGATCTAGGTAAAAATCTATTCTTATTAGTATTTGTGTACTTAATCATATTTTAGAATCTAAACGAAGTAAAGAAGCTAGTGTTTTTACAGTGATGTCTATTTATTTATTAACTTTTTTTTGTGAACACTTTCCAAAACTCTCGATCAGTAACTCTCTTAAAGCGGATTCACCTCTAATTGGTACTTTGGAGAGGTCATTTTTTGAATTTTTCAATTCATAGTTTTTTTTTTTTTTTCTAAGGGGGAGGGGATGAAAATTTAAACATAGACAATTGGAACTTTTAATTAAGATTGTGCGGATTGGTGGACCATTAACTACTCAAAGCAGGATAGATATCATTGATTGTATTATAATCTATACATAAATCGACTGAAGTATTTTAATTAATCCCTTATTCTCAAGAATGCACTAACAAATTTTAATAATTTTTTTTTCCTTGAACATTCAAACACACACCCTTCCCCCAAAAAATATTCCTGATTACGGCCCCTTGTACTCTAGAAACTACTCTACTATATAGAAATAGTCGTATGTTTTATGTAATTAACATAATTTTTAACTCAATATTTAAGTTCAATGTGTATATAATATATTTGTGAATATTATATGTAATATTTTTGTGTGTTCAGTGTACAAACACACAAAAATTAAATAATATTGTTCTTCTGGTTAAATTTCAACCGCTTGACGAACTAGTTAATATTATTATAATAATCATACTATAATTAATAATAGGCACCTACCAGAATTGACTTAATATGATATTTTAGTTCTATACCTAGACTTGACTCTTAAGTTTTCAAATATCTTATTAGTTAATTTATCAGTAAAAAAAAAAATATTTTTTTTAATTGTAAAAATATGTGTTTTCCAATTTGTAAACCGCAGTACCAAAGCCAAAAGAAATATTTATTGTTCTATATTTGGTTGTAACCAACTATGTAAATTGTATAATATTGCATTACACGAGTGTATTATATAGCATGTACAAAAAATATAATACAGAGAAAAAATATAGGTTGAAAGTTGATGATGAATATTATAAAAAATGTGCAATTTATATTATTGTAACTGATAAGTAACAGTGTTAATGATTGACTCGTAGTAAAAATGATAAACTAAAAACAGTTATTAATTTATGTTACATTTTTATTTGCCTTTACTTCTTTATGATCATGACAATTATTTAGCTTTTCTAGAAAGAAAAAACACGAGAGATTGTTTACTTTTTTTGTTATTTAATATTGATAGTAAATTTATTTATTCTTTTGCAACAATTTTATGAGTTAAAAATGTTAAAAATTGAGAATTCTTCAAAAAAGTTTCAGAAGTTATTAATTTATGTTTAAAGGACCATGAAAGGAATAAAAAATTTTTTTTTATTATTATGAAATCAAATACTGTGCGAAAAAAAAAATTATGGTATTTTTAAAAATTTCATCTGACCATTGCTTTTGAGTGAATTCGGTAGTTTAGTTGTACATGTGACGTCACTGGTGCGCCGCCGTTGCGTCACTGTCGTTGTGACCGGTCGGAGTCCATGCCACTCTGCGATATAAATACGAGTACATATCTTTACTATTTGACATTTTTACTAGGGAAATACTAGCATTTGCAAATTGCATTACTGAATTACACACGTCTACGTCATACTCGATTTATATTTACTCACTAGGTAAGAAAATGTCTTAAATAACATTAATAACTAAGGTTTAAATTACCTACCATAAAGACTTTGGATTTGGATAATAACAGTTATTATAAATAATATTTTATAAAATTTGTGATAATTTGTATATTTTATTTGTTAATATTATTAATTAATTTAAGTTAAAATTATGTCTATATAGCTTATATTTATAGTTACTCTGGGAGATTTAGAACATGCAAAAAACTTTGTGCACACTGGGCGGTTAGAGTCATACCATAACTTACAATTAAAATATATGCCAAAAAGAATCCATTTAAAGTATAAAGGTATGCACATGAGAAGTTTGATTGCCATTTTAGACCATAATCATAATATAAATAAAAAGGAGTTAGGTGAAAAAATGGTATATTCAAAACCTGCTGGACGACATGTTTTAAAAACAAAATATGAATTGAGTAACGATGAGTGGCGGTATAAAATAATGTTAGAAATAGAAAAAAAATAAAGAAATATCACCAACAATATCAGAAGTTGATATTTTATCAATACCGCAAACAATAGCACCTCAACCAAAACCGAACTGTGACGATTTAATTAAAACAAAATATTCAAGATTTTCTCATAAATAATTCAGTTTTTTTTAAAAATAAGGTAACTTCTTTCTTGTGTAAAGGTATTTTAATAATTTATATAACTGTGTAATACTAAATATATTATTTGTTTAATTTTCTTGGAATAAATACTCTTTCATATGTATTATTATGTTTTATGTAGCACTGCGTAGAATACTTATTATAGTATTAGATATACGTAATTATAACAGTGCGGCGCGACGGCGCACCAATGACGTCACACGTAAAACGAAACTGATGATTTTATGTAGAAGTAATGGTCAGAAATTATTTTTAATACTACCATCAGTTATTTTTTTTTTTGTAGTATTTAATTTAAAAATAAAAAATTAATCGATTTTTTTGTTTCATGGCCCTTTAATGTTTAGTTATTACCATATCTATATCTTGTTATGGTATAATACATCTATATATATATATATATAGATGTATGCATTATTTTTTACAAATCATAATATATATAGATATATATATATATAATAATAATAAAATATGTGGTTTAAAGGTTTACATATTATCAAAATTCTGTCTTAAATTGTCTTTACTGCCATATATTGGTATTAACAGTATGTATACTTAAAACTTTATTTTGTAGTAAATACACCTCTACTAGGCACTAATAGTGTACTAAACTCTTTTTAAGTCTTAAACTAAATTAGAAAACAATATTGGTACAAAATAATCGTGGCTTCATAAAGCAATGCGAAATATCTATCCTGCTTTTGTAGCCATTTTAAAAGCGACCCCAGCGCTCTTAGTGTTATCTAACTTTCCCAATAACATGAAAAATAATTTGACGCAAGAAAATTTTGGACATTTTTCTAATATCTTTTTTTTCTCATTAATTATTTTTTCCTATTCTTTATTTATCAGACAAAAAAATTCAATGTAAAGTATAGACAAGAAAATTGAATATACTTCACACCTCAGGGGTTTTCTTCGCTCCTCGAGTATAATATTTTTTTAGGGTGTATTTAATGATAATTCCGAGCGAAGTTTCAGTTTATTCATGACAAAAATATGTTGCTCATATTATTGTCTATCTATGTTTAAATTTTCATAAAGTTTAAATTAAGAAAAAGATAGTTTCTGTGTCTTTTGCCAAATTTTGTGTAGTTCTTTTCAAATTTTGAGAATTTTGAAAAATTACCATTCAGAAGTACCATCTAGAGAGAAATCTGGTTTCAAAAAGTTGCTGGAGAGACTTTTGAACAAGTATTTCCATATGAAACAATGTTTACAGAAAAGTAAAAAATAAAAAAGCCGGACATACTTCGCACGATGGGTGTACTTCGCACGACAGGTGGTATTCTCTTGGCAGGCGTATTAAATTTTAAAGAAACGATAAATCATTTTTTCAGTAAAACGATTCTGAACAAAGGAAGTTGATAAAAAAAAAAAATTTTCAAAAAATGTCCAAAATTTTTTTTCACATTTTCAAAATTTTCTTGCGCCAAAATCTTTTTTATAAGATTTTCTATCTATGTTTAAATTTTTATAAAATTCGGATCAAAAAATGATGGTTTCCGACTCGTTTTTGTCAAATTTTGGGTAGT
>JAIPRM010007046.1:0-17691 GCA_025469315.1 Stegophylla sp. TES_Ste_2020 | reverse complement strand
AAAAAAAATTAAAGAATTGAGAAATTCAAAAAATGACCTCTCTAAAGTACAATCTAGAGGCGAATCCGGTTTCAAAAAGTTATTGATCGAAAGTTTTGGACAAGTATTTCTATACTTCTCCACTTTGTTCAGAATCTAAAATATACTACTAAATAAGAGGTAATACACTTGTTTAAAATTCAAATTATTTATATTGATATAATTAGTTTTAAATGTTTAGTTATGCTTTTTTTTTTTTATGTGTACACAACTTCGTATAGAAACACTTGTCTAAACGTTTTGATCAGCAATTTTTTGATTCAGAATTTACCTCTAGGGTCTAAGGGTCTAAATGGTACTATAAGAAGGTAATTTTTCGAAATTTTCAATAGTTTTTCCAAAATTTGGAAAAGAGTACTAAAACTATGACAAAAATACCTCAATTTTTTTTTTTTATTTAAATACAGATAGACAATAATGTGAATAAATATTTTGGTGAAAGAAAAATTGAAATTTTTTTTCTAATAAAAATTTATTAGTGGTTTATAAAACTGGCTGAGTAAAAAATAATTATTATTGTTATGATAATACATTTCATAATTTTTAAGTAAAATAATTTTCATTTATTAATTTCATATTAATTTCATTTATAAATTTTCATTTAAAAATTAATTAAATTTTTTTTTTCATTTAATAATTTTCATTTTAATAATTTTTATCACTGTTTTTCAATTACTGGAGGAGAGTCGCTTCTATCACCCTCCCCTAAATTACGCGCCTTATAAAGAACGTGTGTAGTAAACACGTTATTCGATGTAGAGGACAAATTTGAACCCCCCTAAATGTCCCAGATCACCTTTTGTACTCGAACGAACATCAGTTTCTGAGTATTTAGACAGTAAATCGAAAACATTATAATGTCCTACTAGTGTTTCGGATAACATCACTATGGGGTATTGAACGTTAACGGCATTTCATATTTTCAGCATCGTTTAATAATAATAATTATATTTTTAATTATCAAAATTTCGATCGAATATTACAATAATACACGAAATTAATTTAATCCCTATCCACACGTTTTCCCATTTCAACAAACACTAGCACAGTACAACCGAATCGACCGAAAAATATAGCAGCAAACAGGCAATAAATATCTAAAACAATAGTCGTGTGCGTATAACATTATAACGTATATTTATGGTACGACAAACGCACTACAATACGATCGTATATTGTGCAAAACGTCGTTTCGTTTCCGACATAATAATGGTATACCGCATATAGGATACGATCGTTGTGCTCTCTGGTTGGCTATCGTATTATACTACTAATAACCACGCGACTGAGTGTGAATATTCGGAGAGAGTGATTATATACTCAGTGATTGTACTTTTCGGTCTTACCAGTGAATTTCGACGCAAAACATGAAATTTTACACGAAATAAATTTTACCATTTTATCCTATTCCAAAAACTAAAATGAAAAACTCTAGAAAACTAGAAACTTGAAATATTCAACAATATAGTGTACTATGTAATACAGTAAACATTTTTCATCCGATTTCGACCACTTTTGGGATTAACATACAATTATTTTGGAATTTTTATCTAATGAAATATTTGTACCTATTCTTAATATTTTTCGTATGATAATTCAACATGATTATGAACTTATTCACATATATATTTCTAATGATCTTAAAAAAATCTCATAAATCGTAAGTCAGCTATTATTTTATAACCGTTTCGAATTAAAATTAGTATGAAACTGGTTATTTTTACATAAAATAATAATTTTTTTTTTATAAAAATCACATAAGATATTTCATTCTTAATTTTTTTGGAAATATTCCTTTACTTAAAGATTTCAGTCGAGTAGGCTAATACTAGAATTTTCTTAAAAGTATAAGTTGCCTCAAGGAATAATTGTTTACAGGCGTTTTGAGTTAGAATAACCGTTAAAATGATAGTTTATATGAAGAGCTTATTCATGATATGAATATATTATATATGTCGACTTATATTTATGTTTATTTCTTAATCAGTTATGACGAGTATTAATCATAGGAGCTTTAAACTTTAAAACACATTAAAAATTAATCATTTTCACGAATAATAAAACTGACACTGATTATTTTGTTATTTCGGGTAGAGTAATTAAATAACAATTTTTAAACATATGAACGTACTCAATATAAGACTTACAATTATTATTGTTACCTATAATTACTGAAGCTTTACTCAGAATTGTTCTATTGAAAAAAATGATTTATCGTTTCTTTAAAATTCAACACATCCATTAAGATGCTCCCATTCGAGGAGCAGAGAATGCTAATGGTACAAAATACGATCAGCTTTTTGTACTTCACGATATTATCATATTAAATAGCTAATTTTAATTTTCGCTCAAAATCAACCAATAACAGTGCAAAATAATGGATATAGAATTATTATTTTTGTCTTACATTACGTATTCGTCATTACTCGTATTACTCGACTTGAAGAAAAAAAGGAATTAATAATGGATTTTTCGTTTTCAGAGTGTAAATTCAATAAATTATAAAGCATACGCAAGTTTGTTGTAATAATAAAAAAAAAGGCATTCGTCTCACTCGATTTCTGCCCACGAGGTGAGGTCCTGTGCGCAAAAGAAAAAAAAATTCCCCCCAAAAATCAATGCTCTTCCTCGTCAACGACTAGTAGTGGGTCGAACGTCACGCGGACAAATATTTTGGCGTATTGTTTTGTTATGACACCGTGTGCGTCTTTTGTTTTCGGTCTATCGCGCCATTCGCCATTATGGCTTGCCCGATTTCCGCGTGAATTCACCGGGGTTCCGCCCCGACTCCGCTGCGCTGTCCGGTCGGACGGAGTTGGGAGGGGCGAGGAGCGGATAGCGATGGTGTGGCGAGGTCGAGAGGTCGGAGGAGAGGGCGTGTGTGAGAGAGAGATCTGGGATGAATATTTTTATAATGAATTTCGGAGAAGACCCCGGGTGTCGTTTTTGTTTTTTTTTTTTTTTTGGTTTTTTTCCCTCCGCGTTCGCTACACTATTACCGAGCTGCCCCCTCTGTCCCTCCCCTCCCCCCTCCCCCAAGAATCCGTTCCACCATTACTTCCAGCGCACCCTCCCCCCCCTTCCGCCCTAGTTCGAAACCGCTCGTCCTAGGAAAATTACCACCACCATCACCACCGGCGGCGGCGTGTACCCTTTAAATCGGCCGCGACCGTCGCTGACGCGGCCGTAACCGACCATAAAACGCACGTTGGCACACGCACACAAGCGGGTACTCGGCACGCGAGCACGTTTATAATAATATAAAATATATATTATACACTCGGATATAATAATAACGACGGCGACACTCGCGCAAAACGGTCGCGGGAATTAGTCGAAAACGACCGGTCCCGAGCGGCGCTCCGGGTAGGCAATTTCGGTACGGTCGCGCGCTGCGATCCGATTTGCCGCAGGTCATTACTAGAAAATTAATAATAATAAAACATTAGCAGGTGCCCATTACACGCACAACCGTGTGCCCAAAGCCCTGGGGTACACGGCACGGCACGTGTATACAATAATATTTTAATGGTGACATCCAAAAACCGTTATTGCACACATTTGATTTTAACCCCGAAAAAGTCAGTAGACAGCGGCCATGGATTGCCAGGAGGGTATATCGTACACTTGTAGTAAACATAATTTCAAAATAAATTTTAACATATAATTTTAAGTTGATCATAATTATTGTCTTATTAATATTCTCTATAAATCTGGGTTTGTTGAACACATCCTTTCTTGAGTATTATGTCGAAGTATTTGTCGGTCATACAGCTGATATTATTATAGTATCACTTCGGGTGTTCCTCGAGGAGGGCACTTGCCTTCCCTACTTTTTTCTTTATTTACCAGTGGAATTAACAGCACTGTTCTAACGAATAATTTTCTTATGTCTGCTGTTAACTCAATACTCTATACGGAATAGTCGTTATAAGTCGTTGGCTGATTGTGGTACCCTGCAAAACGACCTTAATTCTGTCGTATGCACCATAAGCATAAACTAAATATTGTATTTATTTATGTTCATCATTTTGTTATTGTAGTTACTTGTGTAAACATCCTTTTAATTGTTTGTACTTTTGGAAATTATTCTACTATTAACATTGTATATACAATTAATGAGCTGCGGTTAGAATCAGTTTCCAATAAAAGATATCTATGTGGTTATGTTCACCACCGTTTTAAACTTTCACCCTCGTATAGAAGCGATAAATGTGTTCACACAAAAAAAAAAAATAATAATAATAATACTAAATAAACATACATCATTGTAAAAACACTTGCTTCTTCTTCAATTCGTTCAGAATCTAAAATGACGATCGACAATCGCGTATTGTTTTTTAAAATGAAAATAGTATTTATGTTTTTTGCATGAATTTTTTTTTTTTTTTTTTTTGACCATTGCTCGTTTCGATCGATTTTTAATATTTTGTTCGGGTTTTTCGTATTAATATTCGGCCCAAACATTGCGCGTGTGGATGTATTGTGAATTTTAATTAATATCGTTTCATAGAAATATGATACAAAATCCCGTAAATGTATGCGTGTGTGCGTACCGGCCAGATGTCGTCATTATTATAATATATAGACGGCCGAAACGATCGCGGTTCAGGGGGCATGACGTCGAAAAAAAATAAATATGTAACACCACCCGTCTGACCGGACATTTATCAAAATCGAGTGACCGTATATCGTCGTGGTACGCAAAAACGATCGAATTAATATTACGTTTTCACCCTTCGCGTTAATATATCACATATTTTAACACCAAAACGTACCTATTGACCGTTCGCAAAATACACACGTCTGTCTGTATTTACGATATTTATTTACACCGACTTATATGTGTACAGTATTAATATGATTATTATTATTTTTTTTTTCTGTCACCAACAACGTTATACCCTCTAAATAAACCATAAATTTAGATTTTTTTTCGTTTATATTTCGGTTATAACCTGAAAACGATTGAATTCGCAAAGGTCGCACAGCGACGAGATTATATCCATGAAAAAACGGCAAAAAAAAATTACGTTTTCCCCGATCGGATTATTGGACAAAGGAATGTTATTAAACCGTTGTCTCTGTATCGATTGCATTTGTATAATATGTATATATACCGTCAAGAACAGACATTATAAATATTCACGTTCACGTCTGATCGTACCTATTATTATACTTTATAGATATTATATATGCATAAATAAATACAATGTCGTTAAACGAAAACTACTCATAATATTTTCATAAAGTATTATCCTGAAATATTCAGTAGTTAACCAATAATAATGTACCTATAATATATGAACCCAGCGATGCCTACACAACAACACAAGAGTCGTTAAGATAATCAATCGATGCAGGGTGTTTACTGTAACTCATACAATTTTACAGTAGGGTTATTCGTTGATTACAAATTATGCTGATTTGACAACTGTGACAAATACAGATGTAAGTATTGGAAATTTGTTTTAAATACCGACAATTATTTTTTCAACATTAGAATTGAGTAGTCGAATCATCAACTTTAGTTAATACATTTGTTAACCCAAAATAAAACTCTCTGAATTTTATTAAATTAATTAATTTATAATTCATAATTATTTTTAATACAGTCTACTAATTTTTAACTAATCTTCTTATTATACGGTTTATCTAAAAAAAAAAAAAATATATACATGAATTATATGTACCTATTTCTTGATATTATAGGTACTATATTAATAATGAATAAAACGCTTTTTTAAGCATATAAAGGTCTTCTCTGTTTTACATTTTCCTTAAAATCGGTTATGCCATATTTTAATTATAAGAACTCAACATTTTAAAACGTGTCAAAATTTATCATTTTCCGGAATAATTAAATCGGCAAGAATATTGTTCCGTTATATTAAATTGTTAAATATAATCAACATAAAACTGACAATAATAATCCTGAATATTAAACTAAAGAGTGAATCTCCACTCAGAATCATTAAATATAAAAAATGATTTATCTTTTCTTTAAAAGACAACAGACTCACTGAGAGTTTAGAACTCGACGAGCGAAGAATACCGATGGTGTTGAGTATATCCGTACATTTTTATTGATTTTGGTGAAATATGAACTTTAATTAGCATATTTTCCATAATTCCATGACATCGCAACAAGTAATAATAATTACAATTATTATAAAGAACAACTTAAAAAATAATTTAAATCTTAAGCCTAATTAAGTTACCTGAATATTTTTTGCAGTCACCGAATGACTTTATAGAAGATAAATAATAAAATATATGAGAACAACATCCCTTTTCACGTGTTAAATGAATTCTAAGTTTTCTACAGGAGTCAAATACGAAGTTAATTTTTTTTGCACATAATTTTCTTTTTTTATCAGAAGAAAATTATTGAATTTAGAACGAATTACGTGCATGACGTAAGAAATTATGATAAAATAGAGGCATACATTTTTTTTTTCACGTTTAAGAGGTTTGGTGCGATATTAAATAATAAATTGGAGTATTTGGGTCATGTGGGGAGGGTCGAATGCTATCCAGAATTAATTCTTCTCCGCCTCACCGGTTTCTTGGCACACCATCCGTTGTACCAGTGAGAGATAATTTTTCGATCATACCGAATTCGCCGAAAAAATATTTTATTTTATTTTAGTAAAAATAGATTGTTGATGACGAAAAAAAAAAAATCAAAAACGAAAAATGAATGGGATGTCGTTATGACGTGAACGGGAGAAGTACAGGAAATGAAAATTTGGGAATTTTGGAGGGAGAGACGGGAACGAGGTAAAGAGCAGCGACGTTATTGTTTGGCACGAAGGAATTTTATTAATATAAGCGTCTTGTTTTGATAAAAATTTAACTCGAAAACGTCATGTACAGTTTGGTACGCGAAAACTATGTGCGCTCGTCACTCTATACTATTGTAATACGATTACACCGAAATGGACGCAAGAGTTACACTGCTCGAATTCACCCCCTTCCCTCCTCCTGTCTTGGAATCGGACATTCGATATACATGCTGCGGACGTGTTAATGTAATAATAAAACAACGGTCGTGTCTGCGCGCGAAATTATGGTAATCATTCGCATGCGGCACATAATTGATTCGGACGTATAAATGCTATAAACGCGAAACCCTCCCCCCCCCGTTTATCGCGGGTTCAGCCCCTCGGCTGTTTCGGTTTGGCGCAGTGGCGTGGCTGGAAATACATTAGAATAAGAAAAAGGAGAGGTTAGCACCAAATTCATAGTCATGTGTAATTTGACAAGCTTTAGAATACAACAGAAATAAAAGCCGGACATACTTTGCACGATGGATGTTCTTCGCACGTCGGGTGGTATTCTCTCGACGGGTGTATTGAAATTTAAAGAAACGATAAATCATTTCTTCATAAAATATAATTTATGTAATTAATATAATTTTCAAGTTTTTTTGACAGGTATGGTAACCAACGAAATCTACTTGTATAAAAACACGTGAGAAATCGTTCAGTAATAAGAATAAGAAAGATATTGTACTTAAATTAAAGTTATTAAAGAACTGAAAGTAAGATCCGATAAGAAAAATAAAAATAATAAACGTTACGTATTTCAAAACATTACTTTTTGACTACAGTAAAATACTAAATTACTAAAATAATTTATTAATCGGTTTTGAAAACATTGAAATTGTGTACACAAAGAACGTCTCAGTGTTAAGTACATAGAATAACGTACGAACACTCAAAACGAGTTTAAAAGTGATAAACATAAACAACGGTTTACTTTAATCTTTGTATAATTTAACAAACAAATTATTTTCTTGACTTATTGAAATGTGACAAAGTTTTAACTGAAATATTACGCTAATAGTAGGAACGGTGAATATTTGTATAGTAACTAAATAATATATATCAATAGTCTTATGCAATTAGACACATTATACACTTTACATAATATTATATATGTATATAATATTAAATTGCATGCTATTGAAGAGGAAAAGAACTTTTTGACGGTGTAAAAAAAAATAAATAAATAAATAAAATAAAATATTTAACTACCTATTTAACTATTTAACTGCGGCTTTTCGGAATTACCATTCGGAGAGTTTTAAAAAGTTTTGTTTTTAATTAGTGCGTTGGCCCACAATGATAATTGTAATTTATTATTACGCGATTAAGCAACACAAACAAAACAAAACGAAAAAAAAAAACCGAAACCGAGCCAAGATCTTCCATAGAAATGTAAACCGAGGGATGAAAGGCTAAAACGTAATAATACCACTGTCAGTTGGAGCAGATACCGAGATACACCATCGTTTTTAAACTACAAACGAGGAATACTAATTTGAAAGTATTTTTTTGAGCGTATAACATGTTAAAACGTATGCTTACAATCATTCTTTCGGGCTGTGAGCAACACAAAAAAATATAATCTGACCGAAGTACATGGAAAAAGTAATTTTATTTTATTGTTGTTGTTATGATATTCCAAGAACTGGCGAACGACAAAGGAAAACTTCGAAAATCGCGGTTTTAACAGGATTCATTTCCCCACAGAAAGAGTAAAAAAAAGTGAAAAAGAATAATCGAAAAATAAACGTATATAGAGGATAAACGAATCTAAGGCGAAATCTTTCATAAAAAAATTAAAAATAAAATAAATTCACAACATGTTGAAAGAAACAAACACGAATACATATACGATATATATATATATATATATATTTACCTCTCGATTTTCTACGGGGTGATTTTTTAAATGTTCAAATCACTATAAAAGCCATGTTTTCCCATAAGGACTTTTGTTTTTCAAATTGTAACCCCCTATTTTAACTGCGGAATTTCATTCGGTTTATTTATGTATGAATTCTGATGTATTGAAATCAAAATTTGAAGGAAAATGTAAATATTAAGAAAAATAGTGTTTTAAACACATAATATTAAGTTAATTAGGTACCTATGTAGTTGGTTAGTTAATTAATTAGTTAGGTCTTCTTATTTCATTCGATTATATTTTCTATTGTAAAATATAATTAGGTACACGGTTCGATTTATATAATTACTTCTGATTAAAGGTTAATTGTGTAGATTCATAATAATTATGTTTGACATAGGTACCTAATTAAAAAAATATTATGTGTCCAATACACTATTATACTTAATATCGTTTTTTTTGTAGTTATTATTAGGATACAGGATATTATTCGGAACTATTATTAAACTGGTGGTATTTTTCACGAAAGAGATTTTGTCTGGACGGGATTTTATCCGGCAAGATTATGGCGGCCGGATTTTGTCCGAACACCGGATAAACAAAGGTCAGTTTGAAGGCGAAATTCAATTTCGTAGATTTTGTTTTAACTCGAAATATATATTAACTTAGGGATTTAACATTTTTACTGAATATTTTTCTTCGTTTATACAACATGCGATCGATTTCCAATACGTCATAAACGATTAAGAGGCACACAAGTACCGGTTTTGGTCATTCTCAAAATTGTTTTCAGCCAAATTAGGCTTGTCGGTTTTTGTACTACAGTTAATTAGGTTAACTACTACGTATTAACAGTGTCACTCAACACAAAATTTTCATTTCTATTTTCTATAATTAATAAGGTATAAGACAAAGAACAAATTAATACGTTTAACAACACAATAAAAATACTAATGCATTTAAATTATTATTTAAATACTAAATACCCATTTGAATGAAAGAGAAATTCGGTCTCTTAGTATTCTCTAAAAGACATTATACGAACATTAGATTTGAATAAGTTAAAATTAAAGACAGTTATCATTTTCATTTCAAATTATAGGATTTATTATATAATAGAATTTACATATTTCAAAAATGAAGTCAATAAGGGTATTGGTTAAAAACTAGAGCTACAACCGTCTTTCGATCACACCTTGAGGGCGGCAGTGTTTTATTCTAATAGAACAAATTAAATCCTGATAAACACTTAAATTATACCACACTCGATCGTCACACATCCAAATGTTAGGACAACGTTTGTTTTTATAGTTTTCATACTTCAATAAATAATTGGCACTCCATTATTGTATTTTGCATTTCTGCATTTCGACAGTCGAATCAAACGCTGGTGAATTTTGGCGAACACGTGACAATTATAATCTGTTGTCAGATTATAATTCTGTTATCAGAATCTGTTATCTGTTATTCACCTCGTTTCAAGGTCATCCGTCGTCGAGTCATCGTGTATTCGCGAATATCAATGATTGCGTGAACTTGCCTGCGCGTTCGTTTATACCAATAATAGTGCTTGAAAATATTATTCTGAACTTCTGATGGTATTTTCATGAAGCAAAAAGAAAAATCGCAGAAAGGACTACGAAATATCTCTCTGCATATCGATTGGGGTGTTTCTTAGAACGACATCGTGCGCGTTATAACGTAAAGGTAACGTAAACCTATGCCACAGGTGGGGAGGGGAGTGGCGGAAAGAACAATAAAAAGTTCAAAAGAAAATAAACGAACCATTCTGAAGTCGTTGTCGTAGTTAGCGGCGTGTTTAGTTTTTTTCCCCCTCTCTTATGCGGAGGGTTATTGCCGCCAGAGGGATGTTGAATAAAAGTTTCCGGGAGTTCCGAAATGTGTTCACTCTAAACTCGAACTTTTCAAGTTAAATGTAGGTATATCCCCCGACCCCTCTAAACCTTAGGAAGTCCGGTTATCGCAGCTGCATTATATTATTATTCATATTATTATTATTATTGTATTACAACTAAATGCGTTTGTAAAGTTTATTGTATTATATACATTTGTTTACTATTGTGGGACATAGGGTACACGTAGTGGTATAATATGATTTATTTTTTACCATGGCGTTACATTGTAAGGGTGACCATATTTTGGAAAATTATTGAACAGAACAAAAAAAAAAGATCAGTTCAGTAAAACCGATTCGGAAACATACAGGTGTATTTTCTCGGACCAGTAAATATTTATTTCAAATGCTTGAATGGAAAAAACTTCACAATTTGTTACTGTAAAAACAATATATTTTTAGATAACCCTATAGACACATATGAAATTGTGAAGAAAAAACTGTATTTTTTATGTTAATAGGAGAATGTGATGTTTACTCTAATGGGTCTAATGATTTTCATTGCTAAAAAGTTGCTGTTTCTTGAAAACGTTCAAAATCAAAATTTTTATAATTTAATTTATATTTCATAAGTTGACGTATTACTCATTTGGTTATTTTTAACCAATATTTTCTTGTTATATTACAATAAAATCATAAAACGCTGGATATTACTACAAAAGTTTGAAAACATGTAAGTCGAAGTTCAGTAGTATGTAGTAATACAGTAGTAAGTAACTGTGCATATTACTGAAAAAATGGGAAGTTCAGTAATGGAGTAAATATTTTAAATTACAAAATAATATTCATTTATTAGACTAATTTGTGGTAAATATACTATTACAATATCAATAGAATTGAAATGTATGTTTTTCAAAACACTTTAAAAATAATGATATAGATTTGAAAAAAAAAAACAAGGCAAAATGAGTCTTATAGGAAATTTCTCAGGGCAACAAAACCAATAGACAGATTAAAGGACAATCATTTCAAAAACATTAGACTAGGATACAATAAAAATAAATAAATAAATAAGATCAAAGATCAAATTTAGAAAATTTTTATTCATTTGAAAATGTATGATGTTCAAGTTTTAAGCAATTTCTCGGGGATTCGAATACGACTTTTCGAATGTGTATATTAAAAAAACATTTCGTCTACCCGAAATCCCCGTTTGCTATTTCTTTTTATTGTACATTAATTCAAGACTTTTCTCATAAAGTACAAGGATATTCGAATAACGATTCACGTATCTAAAGTAGAATCACTTTGAAATTTCCAAAACTTAAACTTTAACGTACCAACCACGCCACGTTGAAAGTAGTTTCAAGCGGATATAATACAAAATCAAAAACAAAACTATTATCGCGATTGTGCTGGCTGTGTGGTTGCGGTAAGGTGGTGGGTAACGCACGGAATTACAATTGAAATAAATATTGAACTCAATATATATATATATATATAAACGGTAACTAAGTCGCGGCTAGTGTTATATTTTCGCAAGACATTAAATGCTTCTGTTTTAATGTAAACGTCACCTGTGTAGACAATGTTTGTTTTTATTTTTAAATATTTTGGTATATTGATTTGAGCAAATCTCGCCCCCTTTTTCTCCCCGCTTTCTAATAGTAGTTCTCGAAAATGCAAAAAGAGCACAGTGTGAGAAAGAGAGTAATATTTATTTTATTACATTACAGGGAGATCATTTTGCTCAAACTCAACAAAAGATTACTTTTCCATTTCATTGTTCTATAACGTAATATTGTCTCAAAAACCACTTGACTGATTTTAATAATAGCCTACAATCTAGATCACTCCTTGTAAAAATCTTCTCCCCGAAATCATAGAAATATGATGCTCGCAGTCGTGTTGGTCGTCATGCAGATGTCGAAATTAACTACTAATTAATTGTTCGATAATGAATAATATGCTTTAGCAGCCCCCGGGTGGCGACTAAAAATGTCGATTCTTTGGAAAACGGACTTGGGGAGAGCAGAATCCATCTCTCGCCACTCGCCCGAGTAACACACGAGAAGACGACGGTCTCTTCGTGCGCGGTAATCCCCTTTGACAAATCCTCACGCGGGGAACTCGTGGGGCCGCGAAGGGACTCGCTACCCTCTCCCACACCCCCTCGAACGTGTCTCATTACTTCTCCGTTAACGATGCGCCGCGACTAAACTTTCTTCAAACCGGCCAATTTATCACCGCGTTTTTTCTCCGAGCTGTCGCACCGTATATATATATATATATATATATATGCATAATGTAATATAAGTACGTTTACAGACGCGCAGATAAATGGACAGGACGCCACAACACCCCCTGGCAATCGTTTTGGCACGACGAACAATTTTCACGTTACACTGCAATAATATAACAATGCAATAATAAAATTATTATTAATGTTATTATTATTGTTGTTGATACCGCGAGGGGATACCTAGAACTCAAAAGTCCCTCACGAGAAGAATCTAATTCAATACGGATATAAATGAAATTAGTCCCTTCACCCCTTTCCACAAATTGTAAATGGATCCGAATGAATTGTCAGTTATTGCTCACTATAATAATATCGTAAGTAATTGTAACTTCGATTACCCGACCAACCACCGTTGGGAGCTTTTTGACCTTAATACGGGGTGGGAGGGGGGGAAAGACCGCTTTAGCCAGAAACCTAATTGGTTCGATAACTTCGGAACGGCTAACTTCCAAATTCCGAATAGGCAATTATAATTAAAGGGGCTATAATTTACGGTGGTAATTTATTCGAAAACATTTATACGGCCGTGGTGTGGGAGGGGGACGGTTAAGTTTACTCGATTCTGATGCTGCAGCGTGACGGAAACGATCGAGGGGAATTTTTCCCACGGCACATAATATATAATATGAATTATATGACATAATAATTTTTATATTAAAAAAAAAAAAAAACAAAGTAATTTAAAACCTTTAATTCTTAGATGGGAAGTAAATGTTTTCTCTGTTTTCATTCCATAAACGCGAAAATGCTCTGAACCTCAATGGCGTTCCATCATAATCATTTTAGTTTCTTTCTTTCTTTATTTATTTATTTTTTGCGTTCTCGATAATTGGCACAGCTATAACATACAACGTAGTACAATCGCGTGCGCAGTACTTAATATGCCGTGCGGTCGAAGAATTCCAATCGAACAAATCGTCATAACATTATTTTATAAGGTAAACTATACAATATATATATATATAAATTATATAGTTATAGCGCATGGATATCGTTAGTATAAAAATAAATCGGAAACAATAAAATATCGGATGTACCTTCGTGCTTCCGTGTTCCGGGCCCCTCTTAAAACATCGCATAACAAAAAAAAAAATCAACGTAAATACACGTTTCTTTTCAAAGGAAACAGTTTCCTCGAATTAATAGTAAACGTAACTTCAAACTACTGCACACAATATAACCTATATTGGCTATATTATATAATATATAGGGACGAAAAAAGTACAGTGTGATCCAAATGATATTCTTAACCAGTGCCTTAAAATAAGAACACGCCTTTTAGATTCTGAACGAAGTGAAGAAACTAGTGTTTTTACAATGATGTTTATTTTTTTTTCTGTGTACAACTTTTCGTATGGAAATACTTATTCAAAAGTTTCGATCAGTAACTTTTTGAAACCGGATTTGCCTCTAGATTGTACCTTAGAGAGGTCAATTTTTTTTTGGAAAAAACTACCCAAAATTTGACAAAAACGACTCGGAAACCTTAATTTTTTGATCCGAACTATATGAAAATTTGAACATAGATAGAAAATAATATGTAAAAGATGTTGGCACAAAAAAATTTTGAAAATGTCAAAAAAAATTGGACATTTTTCTATCATTTTTTTTTTATATTATTAACGTCCTTCATTCAGAATCGTTTTATTGCAGAAATGATTTATCATTTCTTTAAAATTCAATACACCCGTCAAGAGAATCCCACCAGTCGTACGAAGAACACCCATCGTGCGAATTATGTCTGGCTTTTTTCTTTTACAATACTGTCAGTGGAATGAAGAAACTAGTGTTTTCATGATGAAGTTTTTTTTTATATTTTAGATTCTAGACAAAGTGAAAAAGCTAATGTTTTTACAATAATGGTAATTTTTTTTTGTTTTCTGTGAACACTTCTTCGAAGAGAAATGACGGCCCAAAAGTTTCACAGAGTAATTTTTTACATCAGAAATCATATTCAGACGGTACTTTAAATTCTTAAAAAGTGTGTTTTTCGCACCTTGGGATCTTCTTCACACCTCGGGTGGGATACTTTTAGAGGATGTGTTGAATTTTAAAGAAACGATAAATCATTTTCTAATAAAACGATTCTGAGTGGAGTTTCAACAAATATACTATAATCATTATCAGTATTGAAACATTGTACTTAAAAGTTGAACTAAAAAATATTTAGTTACATACAACATTTACGAAAAACGAAAACACCTAATGAATACGCCATAAATAATTTCAAATCATAATACAATATATAAATAACAATAAAATAATAAAGGTGGACAATATAGAATGTGTCTTAAATGATAATTTCATAAAAAAAATTATTATGATTTTAGATTCTGAACGAAGTGAAGAAGCTAGTGTTTTTACAATGATGTTTATTATTATTTTTTTTTAAATTCTAAAATATCTTACTTCTGCCGTAATCGCAATTCGAAAAATATTACTTCCACAAAAATGTATACCGTTCCCGTACGTGTCAGCACCAGGAATAATAATTGTACGACTTACACCCCCACATAAATGTGACCCTAGGCGCGTCATTAGGAAAAATTCAATATCTCGGATCGCGTCGTTCAGAAAATATACAGCAGCAATTATTACTCTCGAAACGGTACTAAAATGTTTTATATTTAATACGGTTGTTTGTATGAGTATTTACTATACGGTTGCTCGCCTGCGAATAAACCCTTGACCTACTCGGCGGCGGTAGCTCGTTATCGCCACGTCGATATTTCTCGAGTGTACGAGTTGTCGCGCGCCTAAGCCTCGACTTACTGTGTATGTGTATGCACACGAATAATGGAAAAAAAACCGAATGGAAATATTAAGTGAAATTTCGGGAAAGTCTAAATCAGTAACGCAACGTGAATTTTTTCAAGTTCGGTGTCCACCTATAAATTTTTACGATAATTATTTAAATATAAAATTATAATAATTAATATTAATGGACACTTTACGAGAATGATTCATTAATTATAAATTTCATGAAGCAAAATCTAACTGCCTTTTCTACGAGTTACCATTTTCACATAACGTTATTTGTAGATAAATAAAATTTAGTGTCGCATATTTAATAATATGAACTTATATCAAATTTATATCTGAATTTTTTAGAGTTTATAATTGTATAGTTAAAAGAATTTTTTTTTTCTGTCAATGCTCATTGAATAAAATTTCAATAAATATGGTTTAAGGGATGTGTCCAGACACCCAAAACATCCCCC
Organism: Stegophylla sp. TES_Ste_2020; assembly: GCA_025469315.1. Classification (NCBI taxonomy): domain Eukaryota; kingdom Metazoa; phylum Arthropoda; class Insecta; order Hemiptera; family Aphididae; genus Stegophylla; species Stegophylla sp. TES_Ste_2020. Next base: position 1,577 of record JAIPRM010007046.1, on the reverse strand, counting down.
TTGGTTGCGCCACTGGTTTAAATATTTTTTTTCCCGAAATTACATTCGTTTGGTTGCACCTGTATTAATGTTTCAAAAAACCGGGCGGTTTAACTAACTACCCTAGCTGTCCCATTTTATAATGGTATAAGGATAAGGTAAAATAAATATCACAAAATATAATGATTAGATTTTATTTTATTCTTTCAATTTATCGTCCGTGAAGTACGTGCTCATATAGAGATGCTTTTCATCGGAAAAGGTTTCGGGCTTTTCTAGACTTATTGAAACGGATATTATATAATGATTTCAATAACCCTTAATGTCTTCAATAGTATAAAACTTTGCGTTATTTAGATCTTGGCTAGAATACGGCTCTATTATAATAAGGAATTCATACCGGTTTAGTTAGTAAACTGAAAAGGTTCAAAATCGTTTTCTACGGTTTGGCGTCTTTAAATCCAGATCAAAAGATCTCAGAGTAGAACAGGTTGCTGCTATTAACCAAAAACTAAAAACTTTATGAACTAGAAAACTATAATTTGACACCAGTTTTGTTCATAAAAGACACTCTAGGTGGATGTGTTGAAAATTATAACTATTATTACAACATACTTCGCTCCGAACCGCAGTATTGAAGAAATGATTTATCGTTTCATTAAAATTCAATACACCCACCAAGAGTGTGTGTGAACCGTGGAACGAATAATACCCATGGTACGAAGTAGGTACAGCTTTTTAAAATTGCAATCGAGATTTTACCGTACATATTGTCAAAGAAAGAAAAAATGTGGGGATTTTTTCGAGAAAATGTCTTACATTTCCTAAAGATTAAAAAAAAAATCTTTTTAAATAAACACCCACAAATACTCAAAAAAAAATGTGCCCTAACCACTTTTTAAAAAACAACTCTATTTATAATTGATCCAATTTTTGTGTCCGAACAATGAACATTTGAGTTTAGACATCATATTAAATAAATATAATTATTAAAATATCATATGTCATGAGGTGGTTTATATTTATAACGCGTGTACAATAATTATCATACAATGAGAAAATAATATATCGATGAAAGTCTGGGTGTAATTATCCAGTCGAATGCAGATGTGGCATTAAGATACATTTTAAATAATATTTATAACCGTAACAAGTTTGGAGGGTACAAATAAATACAATATTTTACCCGGGAGACATTACGAAGAGGTCAACTGTTCACGGTACACTAAGAGAATAAGGATATATTTCATTACACACCATACCAATTTATCGGGTCAATTCGAAACGATGCACTGCCAATTTCACAAACTTTCTCAAACTCGCTCACGGGGAATTCAAATTTAATATAACCTTCGATTTCTCATGAAAACCCATATCATATATTTCATACAATACACTGAGGCGTATACGTGTTATATGCCGTATGCGTAATGTATACGCATATGGCATAACCGTATGCAATTATGACGTGTTCCTTTACGTGCTCTCCATTCACAGGTTAAATAATTACCGACACAAAATTGAAAAATTTTCTGTTTATACTTCAATATTTCTTTAATTGTGTGTGTGTGTGTGTGTGTGTGTGGAAAATGATTTGT
>JAIPRM010007045.1:0-17692 GCA_025469315.1 Stegophylla sp. TES_Ste_2020 | reverse complement strand
GAATTGAGAAATTCAAAAAATGACCTCTCTAAAGTACAATCTAGAGGCGAATCCGGTTTCAAAAAGTTATTGATCGAAACTTTTGGACAAGTATTTCTATACGAAAAAGTGTTAACAGAAAAAAAATGTATTATTATTATTAAAGTTCCCTTTTAAATATATGTATTTGGGACCACGAGCGAAGGCACAACGTGGTGCAGTGAAGTTAAGTAGTGATACGGCGTTGCGAGTAGGTAATTTTAGTGCTTTCGTGCATTCCGAGACGGTCATCATCGTTATATTATACAAAATGAGGACCTAAATACTTTTTTTTTTTTTATAAATGACCTAATGTGTTTTACTTGAGAAAATTTACTTAGTATTCCCTGTCATTATCATCAAGTTGAACATATTAAACTAATTAATATTCAATTAAGAAATAACTAGCTAGTATATGCGGTGTTTTGTGCGTCAGTGAATATTAATTTTTCATCGTATATATGTAACAGAACAGCGAATTTAAATAATATTCATAACCTGCAAACCGAAAACCGAAAAACATAACATTGGGTAGTTTGAAAAAATTCTTAGCACAAGCTCTCGTCTTGGCCCGTGAACGCAAGGAAGGTAGCCCCATAAGGTAAAACCGAGTGAAACGAATAAAAATCGTTTTGTACTTCGAACTCTGTCCCCCGACGGGTTTGGGCGATTTCGTAGAATGACCGGTCACACTTTGTCTATTATAGGATGAAAACGAATGTAATGGCGTTCACGCGTTGAGACTCATCGACAAATTTACGACAAATACAACAATAGTCACACGAAAGGATAATAATAATAATAATAATATGACCCTTGGGGGAATTTCAACGTCACCGGTGTCGACCGACGACCGTTTTGTTCTTAAGAACTTAAAAATAAATTTTACTTTTTCGTCTAGGTCATCCAGAGGTTTCACACCATGGGTATTCTTCGCTCCTTGGGTGGTGTAACTTTGTGGATGTGTTAAATTTCAAAGAAGCAATGAAATAATTTCATCAATATAAAAAGAGCTTCTGCTGTGTACAAGGCATGATATAAAGTTTGTTGTGTATTTTTATTTTTACTCGTCCAGTTTTATATCTCACTATTAATTGAGTGCTGGACAATTATTTTAGAAAAAAATCTAAACTTTAATAAATATTAAATTTAAATTATAATTGTTTTTATTTGAAAATCAGTATTGAAGAAATTCCGACACGAGTGTCTTTTTATTTAAACGATAACATTTTCTGGTATAATAGTTTTCTGTCATAGACACAACCATATATAATACATTTTTTCTGTGATTGTATAAAAGTCTCTGATGATAAAACTGTGGTATAGAACAATGTGCTATGATAACAACATGAGTGATATTAAATATTAGTTCAAATTTCAAAGACTTTATTCTCATCTATATTTTATGTATTATCTTTATATTAATTTGCTCGAAGTATAATAGTTTATAATTATTTTCAAAATTTTTATTATTATTTTTTTACTAATTGTCAATTTAATTTTTATATTTAAACTTAAATGCAAGAGGATATATGTAATATTTTTCGAAATACATCAATAGTTTTTAATGACGTAGACTCTCAAATTCAAATTTAGTGGAAAAAAATTTTTTTTAGGGATTTAATTTGAGATTTAGGGATATTTTATCACCCAATCTATTGATTTTTAAAATTTTTAGTTGGCAACACTGCGGCCGTGGTTAGTATAACGACGACGACGGTTACGCGTGAACCCGTAGAATAAACAAAAGAGCGAATTATTTTATCGAAAATCGTGCGCGAAAAGTGTAATGAAGTGTGTCATTATTAAAATTTTGTACTCGTTATTCGACTCCCCATCCCCTATGAACAGCTTTCTTGACTATACTCTCGTACTCGGTGTGGCCGTTGTTCTCGCGCGATCACTCTCACCTCTGGCGGGAGAGAAATACGGATTTTCTCCTCGAAAAAAAAACTAATTATAATAATAATAATAATAATAATAATAATAATACACTGCAGCGCGCGACAACCTCGGGCGGCGTTAATAATTATTATTATTATTATTATTGCAGGTGGCGAACGAACCGAATTAATCATGTTCGCTGGTAATTTAATATTTTTAAAAGCCCTCGGCCGCCGCCGGGACTTAAATGAAAACGTCGTCGTCGTCGTCGTCGTCGCTGTATTTCGTTGCATTGCGACTTTCTCCCCCGCTCTCTCCCCCCCTCTACCCCTACACCCGATCCCCCGGTCATCACTCGCGGCGAATTGTTAACGCGAGTCGTTATTACGTCCAGTCGCGGTCACGTTTGAACACAAATGGCCGCAGGTATTGCCCAGGTATTTTTCTCCGGCAAAACGGGCGCCAAACACCACAAAAACTGTAATAATAATATTTTCCGACCGCGACAGACTCGGCCAGTAGCGACGTAGCTGAAGCTCCACCAAGGAGGGGGTGATTTGTAAATAACTGTTCTCATTCAAAAATATTTTTAGATTCCGAACGAAGTGTTTTTACAATGATGTTTATTTTTTTTTTATTTATTTTTTTTTTCTGCGTACGACTTTTCGTAGTACTTTAAAGAGGTCATTTTTTGAATTTCTCAATTCTTCAATGTTTTTTTTGGAAAAAAATACCAAAAATTTCACAAACACGACTCGAAAACCATCATTTTCTGATCAGAATTTTATGAAAATTCAAACATAGATAGAAAATCCTATAAAAAAGATTTTGGCGCAAGAAAATTTTGAAAATGTGAAAAAAAATTTTGGACATTTTTTGAAAATTTTTTATTTTCTATTATTAATAACTTCCTTCGTTCAGAATTGTTTTACTGAAGAAATGATTTATCGTTTCTTTAAAATTTAATACGCCCGTCAAGAGAATACCACCCGTCGTGCGAAGTATGTCCGGCTTTTTTTTTTCATTCCATCAATATAATAATATAATAAATCCATAATTGAATTAAATTTATTGGAAAAATTACATAATGATATTACATATAATATTCTTGGTTCACATTGCCCAGGCAGGACCACATTGACCGGGCAATGTACATATTGCCCGGTATTCCACATTGCCCGTAACAACCGCACGCTCGCCCACGCGACTCTTCGTAATTAATAATATTATTATTGCACGTTTTGCCACGTGATCGATATCGCACAGAGCGTTTCAAAGGGACGACGACCTACTCTCTCGTATACGTCTTGTTGTATACGCCCAGGACGCGTATGATTATTACACTTTGTCTAGCCCTTCCCCATCCCCATCCCAATCCCCCTCCTCCCCGAGTCCGCATCCCGTCACGGAGTATAATATTTATAATACCTACGCGCCGTATAATGTGCGCCGGGTCTGCGCTCAAGTTTCTCGGCCGATCAGAGTTGAGAGTTTACGAAACCGCTTTTGTACGTTTTCGAAGGGGCCCCTAAAAGTGCGGCAGAATAACGCAGACGGACTCGTGATCCGCTTAGTGGTGCGCTATTGAACTTAGTGTGATTAACTTTTGTCTCGCAGAGTATTTTGTTTTCGAAAAACTAATTTAAAAAAAAAACCGAACACGGTTTCGCACGATGGCCATTCTACTCGGCTCCTCGGTGAATGGGCGCGTTGAAGTTTAAAGAAACGATAAAATCATTTCATTTCTCCGATAAGACAATCCTGAGCGAGACTTCCGAGTATATAGAAGATAATTTTACTACATATTCACTGCTAATTTTAAATCTCACTATTAACTAAGAACAGTAAAAAAAAAATAGTAATTTGATGAACGAAAAAATGTTTCCAAATTTTCTTTCAGTACAATATTTTTCATGTTTATCTAATTATAAATCATCATAAAAATTTTGATTAAAAAAAAAAATCTTTAAAAGGCGTTTTTATCGAATTTTGGAGAAACTATTGAGTAATCGGAAAAATTACCTCCTTCCAAAAGTACCTTCTGTTTGAAAAAGTATTGATGTACAAAAAACTTGTACACATGAAAAGTAAAAATCATTGTAAAAACACCAGTTTCTTCGCAACACTCAGAATGTAAAAGAATAAAAAATCGATTAAACTCGACGTACCAAAATTGTACAGTTCACGTGTTATAGTTGTTGTGTTCTAATAATTGCTTGAAATAAAAATGCTTAAAGCGAAAAGTGCTGTTACAATAAATAATTTATAATATAAAAATTTTTTATGTATATTTTTCAGTTTTTTCTTCATATTTAACTAATTATTAGTGCATAAGTGCAAACATATTTTTATTAGTACATAAATACATCCTAACCCCCAAGTTATATTGCATTAATATGGTATAATTGTTTATTTCTACAAATTTTTGAAATCTCGGAATAGCTGCAGATGACACACTTTCTCGCTGAAATTTCATCCGTTATCCGAAGAAGTATTCCAAAAACTTCCAAAAAAAAAAGCTTCGTTTATTGCGAAGCGTCAATTATAGGAGATTCGACTGAATAACATCCCTCCCCCCCTCCATATTATTACTTATCGTTGCAGTTGGTTTAAAAACGATAGGGCATGAAATAATGTTGTCTATACTTGTGTGTTTTCGCGGTGTTGAATGATGTCGGTAGACACTATAAATTCGACGGGGCAGAAAACTAATGAAAACAGTGATAAAATAAAATCCCCTGTTCCAACGACATGTTCCGCGAACTGCCCCGCGGAAACTTTTCGCCTTAGACGTTTTTCGCTTTATAGACGTCCCTCGGGGTTCACGGAAATCATTTAAGAAAACTTTCCACAGACCGAGCGAGTGTGGCCGAGCGCTCGTGAACTCTCGCTTTGATCCGCGCGACTGAAAATCATTGATTTAAAAAAAAAAAAATCATCATCATCATAGGGTTAAACCATAGAGTAAAGAATATGTAGAGAAGCCATACCGTATACTGTTAGGTATAATGAATTGAAGCAATCAAATTGAATACGCTAAGAGTGACCATTTTGAGAAAAATAAAATATTATTTTTTCTCTCGTTTGGTTGGTACCACTTTAAATTTATCATAATTATCATATTATAGATAAGATACACAAAAACCTTAAATCATACTATATTATGGATGTAGCGACAATGACTGATAGCTGTGTCCAACATATTTCAGGGCACTTGTATGAAGTGCGCATGCGTTGTGCTCATACGCCAATCAAATCAATTTAAATTTAAAATTGTAACTTATTAGCTATTAACAACTAATATCACGCATGCGCATTTGTGACAAGTGACCTGAAATTTAAAGGTGATGAAGATGATGTTGAACACAGTTCAGCATAAGAGTAAAATATAGGTTATAGCACGATATAGGTTAGCATATATACTGGATACCCAACGACACATGATGAGGGACTCCCAAACTGAATTTCTAAGTGTAATGGTATACTAGCACTCCAAGGGAATTTAATGTTTACTAATGGATGATTGTGGTTAGTGCCTAGTGGTACTTGGTAGATAGCAAGGTAGGTTGTAATACTAGGGTACCTAGGTAGTTATTAGGTAAGTAGTAATAAAGAAAAATAAATGCTCATTGTATTGTATTGTTTAATTGGTAGGTAATTGTATATTTTTATTAAATAATAGGTGCATAATAATATAAAACTTTACATAAACAATTAATGTATTATTATAAATATTTATATTGCATATATATTTAATGATATAAATAATTCAAAATTAATTACAAATTTCATAAAATACTTACAATTTACAAACTAGTTATAAGTACATCATTAAATTAGCTAACAAATCAAGATTTAACCAATTTAGATTTTTTTTTTCTCGTTTTATTTTGTTTATTTTGTGTTTTGATTCACCAAGTAAGAATACTGTCTCATTCTTACAGTTATATAATATGAAAAAATATTTTCACAAATTCTGGATTTAGATTTTAATTTGAAACCAAAGCTTCATTCCGAGCTTTCCATAAATTCAAATCCTTAGGTACACCAAAAGCACTTTTTTTTCTTTTAGAGACACAAAAAAAGGAACACAACAACTTATTTTTATAAATAATGTTTAAGATAAATGAAAAAATAGGAAATCTACTATCATACAATTAATAATTAGTAATTATGGCATAAAAATAATAATACATTTTATTCAATGTACAGTATATATTATTGACCATTGAATATTGTATTTGTATTCCTAATACCACAAATTATAATATATATTATATTATAATATTATAATTCATGCCTAATACATCAAATTTGGTGGTATATTATCTTGCCACTAATATAATAACTAGCGCTAGTTGTACTTTGCAACAGCTGTTCTATAAGTCATTTTGGGTATCCAGTAATATTATCATTCGTGGTATATAGCTTCATACATAGTATATTATCTAAGATGATAACAGTTCCTTATCAGTGATCCGATTGAGCAAGGGATACAATATTTCGATACGGTAATTTGATTCTTTTCGCAATGGGTCACACTCTAAGCGTATTCCATTTCAATGCTTCATTTAGGTGTATATACGTATGGCCACGGGTTGGGTTAAACAAAATAATTTAGGTGAAACCGTATGAATCAAGTCACCGTTTTTTTTTTGAAAAATCTACTTTTTCGAAAAAAAAAATACATTCTTTATAGGGGTGAATTTTTAACTTTCGCACATTTTTCGAAAATATGTTTACCGTGAGTTTGTTTTACTCGCGGAGATTTCGCACCGTATACACGTAGCTGCAGCTGAGCACATAACCACGTGTTACAGAGGCGTTGTTAATTCCTCGTCAAAACGTCAAATATTAATAATGTGATTATTGTACGACGCGAGTGACTTGTTTTGGCGACGTGAAATTTCTTCGACGAGCACCTGCGCGCGAAACGAGATTACGAAATAATACGATTTAATATTTTATAATGTTCTTCGCTCACGTACCGAGTAATGAGACTTTCTCTCGTAGTAGTAAGTACACGAACAGAGTTTCCCAAGGGCGCTTTTTGAAGTCGTATCGAAAGTGACATGTGACATTTATATTTTCAAGCATAAACAAGCGATCGCCGCGCGCGTTTTCGACAATTTATGAGAAAAATGATTCAATGTATGCACCTTCAAACGCAAATACAACCTACAGATAAACATGGAAACATTACATTATTATTCTGTCTGATGATTATACTCTGATCTGAAAAGGACTGAAATATATATTATATTAGATTCTAAACTAGTGTTTTTACGATGATGTTTATTTTTATTTTTTTCTGTGTACAACTTTTCGTATGGAAATACTTGTCCAAAAGTTTCGATCAGCAACTTTTTGAAACCGGATTTGCCTCTAGATTGTACTTTAGAGAGGTCATTTTTTGAATTTCTCAATTCTTCAATTTTTTTTTTTTTGGAAAAAACTACCCAAAATTTGACAAAAACCATCGTTTTTTGATCCGAACTATATGAAAATTTAAATATAGATAGAAAATAATATAAGAAAGATTTTGGTGCAAGAAAATTTTGGAAATGTAAAATAAAAATTTTGGACATTTTTCTAACATTTTTTTTTTTCTTATTTATTTTTTATATTATTATTAACTTCCCTCGTTCAGGATCGTTTTTTTGAAGAAATGATTTATCGTTTCTTCAAAATTCAATACATCCGTAAAGAGTATCTCGCCTGACGTGCGAAGAACACCCCGACGAGCGAAGTACACAAGTAATGTCCGACGTTAACGTACAGTATCAGATAGCGTAATAAAAATGAGCAATGTACTTTATATTACGGTTCATTACCATAACAAGATGATAATACGGTTTTTTCCACTCCAAGGTCACGTCCCTTGTTATACCTATTTTTGCCCTTGTGCATGGACACGCGAAAAAGGTCTACACACGCGCCTAAGTACATAATATTATATTTTTTTATGATATCCTCCTTTCCCTATTTATTACCGCGCGTTCGATATTTTTTCTTTTAATCCCGAAATCGCGTGTGGTCCTAAGCACACGTTATTTTCACGAGCGCTTGACATTTCCAAAAAAAAAAAAAAAAAAAAACGTTCTCTATACAAAAACAGTGAACAATCACTATATAATAGCCGCAGTGAGTCACCGGCGCTACCCTCGGAAACGTTTTTCGAACACACACGACCGACGATTTATCACCGCTTTCGAATTTAAAATAATACCCACCCCCCCCCGCCTCCGCGCTAACGGTTGTCAAAGGTGAGAGCGCAGCGTTTGTGCCAAACACCCGTGTGTCTTGTTATATAATATAGTGCTTTGTGTCGGTTCGCATTGTTGTACTCAATCGACTTTGAGCTATAAATTGTTATATAACATATATATATAGTAATAATATATATTATACGCGGTTTCGTCAACAATGGAATGCGATAAACGGTAGGTATATAAAAAATAAATTGTATAAATAATATATAATATAATTTAACGTGTACGTCGAATGGGATAGCAATATAATATAGAAATAACGAGATTTATCAGTGGCGTAGCCAGGAATTTTTTTCGGGGAAGGCTGATCAGTTGAGAATACATTACTGCAATTAGGATACATTTTATAGGGGCTAACATGTTTATTTGATTGATTTAGTCCTCCGAAGGATTAACAAATAACATGTGTTTAAATATGTCAACCTTCAGCAATTTTCAAAAAATATATGGGGGAGGAACTGAGTGATTTTTTTAATGGTATCTGAACCTCCTAAGTCCTCCTTAATTGCGCCCCATGGTTCAAGATACTAGTGAAGGACACAAGGACAATCGCCTTCCTCCTCCCCGTTCTCAAAAAATTGATTTTCTTTCTAAAGGAAGTGATAAAAATATATAACACCCCCCCTTTTTTTGTGTCTTTGTCTGGTCTTCATCAAACATTTTTTATCCCTTCTGATCTTTTATCACTTATTACTTTTTTCGACAACTACCAGCTATACCTACCATAATATCTCATATTATTTTATATTATTCATAACTAATTAGATAATAATTTAAGATTTCCTGAATTTTCGGGAGTGACTTCAGCTCCCTCAGCCACCCCCCTGTCTACGCCCCTGAGATTTATGTTGACAAACCGAATTTATATTGACCAAAAACTGCTGACGGTTTTGAACAAATCAAAAAAATTAGTTAACTGTGATTTATATGAAATTCGCAAGCGACGAACGTCTAATTTTCCAATCACCTCTAATCAGGGGTGGTATCGTTTTTAAGTTTTTTCAAAGGTATATGGCAAGACACGTTTACAAAGTTCGTTTAGTAACTTCTCACGGGCACGCGGATTTAGAGGGGGGCGGCTATGGGTGCTCGTGCACCCCCTGTCACATCAACCTCACTACACAAAATTATATAAAATTATTAATTGACTGAAAATTATATTTTTTTTTTTAACGCAATTGCTCGCCACACTTGCGTGAAATTGAAATACAATAAAAAATGTAGATAAATAAATGTTTTATAAAAAAGCTGGGCATATTTCTCACCATGGGCCTTGTTCGATCCTTGGGTGGAATTTTTTGGGCATGTTAAATTTTAAAGAAACGATAGATAATTTTAAACTTTAAAGGCATTTTCGTCAACGTTTGAGTAGTTTTTCCAAAATTTTGAACAAACCATTGGGAATTTTTAAAAAATTCTAATTCATAAATTTGCTGGTCGAAACTCTTATGGACAAGAATTTCTATATGAAAAAATAAAATAAACATCGTCGTTAAAACACCAGCTTCTTCGCCCCACTCGGAATGTGAAACGTAAAATAAACTGAGTAGATCATTAGTAGTAAATTAAACAAATGAAGTGGATAATGTATTAAAATATGTTTTTAATGTAATAGATATATAAATATATAATTATTAATTATTATAAATGGAGATTTATATTAAGCTGTAATTAGTAATTAGCTGCTATTAGTATTTAGGTAGTTCTATTGATCGAGCACTCCTTATTTATGATTTCTGAATCAGCGCCTGATTTCTCAAAACATTAAGCTTTGGATACAAAAGAGTAATAAACACAAATATTAGAAACTTGAATACAAAAGAAAATAAATGAGGTTCCCAAGTAAACTTGTTTTAATTTGCATATTATCAATTCAACGTTAAAATCGAAGTGAAATACTTTATCATCTGTTCGTGTAGTAGCTCCGACATTATAAATGGTAACAAAAAGCAATAATAAAACAATTAAGCTCTTAAATATTATTATCTACGATATTTTAATGTATGCAAATAGGTATAAAAAATAATAGCTTTGTGTAGATAAACTTTTGCAGCTTCGTCGCTTTTGACGGTAATCACTGTATATTAAATCATTCTGGCCTTTTACGGGTTTCCCTGAAGCAAATAAACGTTTAATTTAAAGCAATCAATACACCGCGGAAGAGTTCTGAGGAACAAAGAATTATATTGATTATCCTTAAAAAAAAAAAAAAAAAAAAATGTAGTACGGCGGAGTGAATTTCTTAGTCTTCCCTCTTCCCCCCCCCCCCAAATCGTGTAATAAAAAGCATCGAATATTTAATTTACACATCGGATTCAACGACTAAATATCGAAGTTACACCGGTTCATTTCCTTCGGTTAATAATACATCACTGTAATTAAACCGTTTATTATGATGTTCGCGTTATCATACTTTTTCTATAACGATTGAAGTAAAATTAATATTTTTAGAAACTGTTTTTTTAAATAAGAAATTAAACAAAGAATTTTGATCTAAACCAATGATTTATTTTTTTCCAATCTAATGTCCTGAAGCTTTATTATTTGCACGGCCCAAAGGTTTTCATAAACATTTCGGACAATCGTATATATTTCACAAGTTCAGTAACCTAATAAAAATATGAATAATCTACAAATTGATGACGTTACGCTTCCATTTGTATGGATCCTACCCTGATTTTAATCTCGATTCTTAAACTAAGCCTTACGGATCCAGAAGCTAAAGACGCCTGTTGTTCTTGGAATTTTCTTACAATTTGGATGAACAATGGATTGTCATGGTGTTCTAGCCTCGTCTCGTCTTTGCGAACTACCCCCTTTGAATTTCATCAGATGTTGCATAATATCGCGGGTGAACCGTATTATTCCTTTCACGGTGTTATAGACGAATTGCACTATTCTTACCTAAATCAAAACGGTCAAACTGTACTTAGGTCAAAAACAGATAACGGTCAAACTGCACTCGGGTAGAAGAAGGTAACATTTAAAAAAAGTTTTTATAATGCTCATTTTCCTTTCCACTTACAGACTTAAGACAGATGGTTAAATATGAAGTTTTTTAAGTATGTTATTTTATACTGTTGAATTTTCAAATTATTTTTATTGTTTTTATTATTCTAATTATTTTTTGTATATTACGTATTGTAAATTTATCAATAGTAAAAGTAGAGTAAAGAATATAATAGAGTAGCCACACCGTATACTGTTACGTATAGTGAATTGAAGCAATCAAATGGAATACGCTAAGAGTGACCATTTTGAGAAAAATAAAATTATTTTTATTATTTGGTTGTACCACTTTAAATGTTCATATTATCATATTAGATAAGACATACAAAAACAATAACATTAATTTTAAAATATGATAACAGTTCCTTATCAGTGATCCGATTGAGCAAGGGATACAATATTTCGATACAGTAATTTGATTCAACAGGTAACTCTAAGCGTATTCCATATCAATGTTTCATTTAGATATACATATGGCTTTGGGTTGATATATATATCACTAGTACAAAAATAAAAAAAATTAGCCATTTTTTGAACACTTTTCCTTTTAATAGTGCAGTTTTATACATATATTATTAAATTAAATTATTATTTATAATTTCAAATTAAGTTTAATTTTCAAATATTTTCGTTTTTCTCGGTCCAAATGCAGTTCGACTAAAACAAGTGCAATGTGACCTCTTACCAGTTCTTTCGAACCGATAAGCTGCAGTGATTGTAGGAAGAGTGACGTTTCGACAGCGTTGATGTTAGTAGACTTACTTGCACAACTATACGGACTTAAATAAATTAAAGGCCGTCGTTAATGCGGGCGCGGAAGTATTAAATACGATGCCAAATGTTGAACGAAAAACATGGTGTTTGGATCGAAGGATGTTTGTTTGGTGGATAAAAGTCACCTGGAGATTAGGTCTTCTGTGTGAAGTAAGCATTAAGAATTTTAACGAGTGATGATGGTTGATGGGCAAGACTCCGGCAAAACGTCTAACGTGTTAATGCCGGAGTAGTTTTTGGGATTTTGCCACATTAGTAAAGCCGACTGTTAACGTACGTCGAGCAGGGGAATTAACTCAAAATTAACTATCGAAATGATCTTGAAAGTATGGAAAAAAAATTGAAGAATTTTTATTTGAAATTTTCCGAAAGTTAAAAAAATAAAATATTGTTATTTACATTAAAATAATTGAAAAATATTATATAATTTTAAATTATAACTGCTTTTTACATAATACATCAAAAGTCCTGTATTGTTTAATATTTTAGAAAAAGTCTCTGGTCTCAGTTTTATGTTATTATATTCAAAGGTTTATCGGGAAAGTATTAAAATTTATATACTTAAAAAAAAAATTCGAAATAATTTTAGTAACTAAATACTAAATTACAATCCAAAAGCATTAAACTATGAAATTTTTTTTTTTTTTTTAAGTACTTAAAGTGAATGTTATTTTATTATCGTATATTTTCTGCGAGTTTGCGATGAAAAAATAAAAAAATGTATTTTAAGAATTTATTTGTTTAGTTCAAAATTATTAAATCTTATTTCGAAAATTTCGATACCTAGTCAAAAAAGTTATAGATGTGTAGTTTTTCCTGGAAATGATTAAGCTTTTTTTTTTCAATCAATAGTTTAAGAATAAAATATTGACGTTAGAATTTCCAGTATTGGAATGAAAGAGAAAACAAAAAATTGACGAATATTTGAACACCCCCATAATCCAAAAATTAAAACTTGTATACTTCTTAAACCGCTGATGGAAAAACAGAAACCTAAACAAAAGTTTCAAAAGAAAAATATTCTCTCTTTCGAATGGCTAAATATGGGGAGCCTCAGAGGAGAAAACGAAACCGATAGCGAGCAAATATAATCCCTCCCCCCCCCCAAAAAAAAAAAAAAAAAAAAAAACATTAGATTTGAATTCCTTGGAAACGTGTACAAGGACATATAAATCGTTTTCGAAGAAAAACCGATAGGCAAAAACGTTATTGCCATCGCGTTTTGACGTGCCTATTCTGATGCGTGCGCATGCGCAAACACACAAATGCGTTCAGAGATAAGAAAAAAAAAAAAAAAAAACGCTTTCACGATATACACTGTGTGATGATGGTATGTTAACAGCAGTAGCAGTGTCGTCGGTCGATTTTTGGGGAAAAAAAAAAAAAACGTTTCGCATTAGGTTCACGACGCGTTACAAAATACCGTCATCAAAAACGCGGAGACGACGTGGGAATGACAGAAAGAAAAAAAAAACCCCCGAACGACACGGACAAAGACGATACGTGTGTTTCTGTTTCGGGGTGTTTTTCCGGGGTAAATGTCACGCGCAAGATGTAAAATTGTTTTCATTCGTAACAACGCTGATAGTATATAATATATCGTGTCGTGTGACGCGCACAGTCGTATGTGGGGTGAATAAAATTTATTTTGAAAAATCGAAACTGAAACTCGTCGGGGAGTATTAGATTCCAGGGCTCGTTTTTTTTTTTTTTTTTTTTTTTTTTTTTGTGGGGGGGAGGGACAAATGAGTCGATTTACTACAGTAGGTACGCGTTAGAATTCGTTCTCGGAATTCGACCAGTTAAAACTGAAAAGTCTCTCCCGGATATTTTTACTTTTTCGACTTTTAATCAAGTAAATATGGCAGAATCGAAATGAAAAACGCTCAGAATCTAAAATTTGAATTTTTTCAAAACTTTAATAGTTTGTTGTGTTGAAAAGGAATTTAACAATTTGTAACTCATTGTAATTTAGTAGGCATGCAATAACGTCAGCTTAAATATTATGAGATATCAATGAGATAGAACCGTCGTCACGCCCAAGCAGTAAAATGATTTGAATCTAGAAAAACATATTGAGCTCTGAAAACCATTTTAAATTTTTCACTTAAACTATAGAGTTGGTATATTATTTATATGTAAACTCCCCTAAAATATGTATTCGATTTTCTATAACTAATTGTAATACAATTTTCTGGTCGTAAAATTTGATAAGCAATTATGGATTTTAAACACTCATTGGGTCTAATATAATAACTTATTGGTAACTATAATATATAAAATAATAATGGCTATAATATTGCTATAATTTCTGATAATAATTGAATACATTTTAAGTGAAATCTACTTAGAAGTAATTCCGTAGCAAAATCAATTTATGGGAGTTTACATAAAAGTAATAGAGTAGCAAAATACATTTTATGGGAGTTTACTATTTGATAAGAAAAAAGCTGGACATACTTTGCACGATGGGTAGGGCTTCTCTTGACGGGTGTATGGAATTTTAAAGAAACGATTAATCATTTCTTCAATAAAACGATTCTGAACGAGGGAAGAATTCAAAAAATGACCTCTCTAAAGCACAATCTAAAGGCAAATCCGGTTTCAAAAAGTTACTGATCGAAACTTTTGAACAAGTATTTTCATACGAAAAGTTATACACAGAAAAAAAAGTAAAATTAAACATCATTGTAAAAACACTAGCTTCTTCACTTCGTTCAGAATCTAATACAAATATTTTTCAATCGTTTTAGGTGGACGACTTATTTGTTTTTCTTCTTTTGTAAAATATGTATATCTCTCGATATACACCGTGTGAATATACAATCGATTAATTACTATAACGGTTCGGTGCAAAAAAAAAAAAATAAAAAAATGCTGACGACTCGTTTTCGATGGGTATTTTTTTTTTCTCTCGAATACCTCTGTATCCGGTATCAGGGGTTGGCCCGTCGTCGGCCTGTTAAAATGTACGTGTGACCTCATTTAAAAAAAAAAAAAAAAAAAAAAAAAATGCAAAACCGGAGGAAAAAACGTATATGATATTATAATTAATAATATTATTATAATACCGTCTCACAAAACACACGGCGTCGGCGGCGGCGAGTAGTTGAATTATTGACGCGAGGAAGTTTTAATGTTTGTTTGGAATGTTTTGTGCCCGCGTACACGTAAATGATTAATACGACACGGCGTACAACCTACACATATTAGACTATCGGCGTTAAACTTTGAAATTAAAATTTAAACAACCACACTCACGTGTGTACGCTATACTGCGGCACATGTGTGGAAAAGATTAAATTTCAGAAATGCCGAGCTTTTTGGCTCACGAACGAATGCTTTTTCGGATAACGTTTAAGTTATCGCGGCGTTAATAATAATAATAATATTGTTATTATTATTATTATTATTATTATTATTTAGTTAATCACTATCGTCGAACAGAATTATTTATTTATTTATTTGTTTGTTTATAAATCATAAACGGGTAAAAAAAAAAAGCCGGACACACTTTGCACGACGGGTGAGATTCTCTTGACGGGTGTATTGAATTTTAAAGAAACGATAAATCATTTCTTCAGTAACACGATTTTCTGAACGAAGGAAGTTAATAATATAAAAAGCCGTACATACTTCGCACGATGGGTGTACTTTGCACTACGGGTGGTATTCTCGGTATTCTCTTGACGGGCATATTAAATTTTAAAGAAACGATAAATCATTTCTTCAATAAAACGATTCTGAACGAAGGAAGTTAATAATATAAGAAAAAAAAAAAAATGTTCAAAAAATGTCCAAAATTTTTTTTCACATTTTCAAAATTTTCTTGCGCCAAAATCTTTCTTATATTATTTTCTATTTATGTTTAAATTTTCATATAGTTCGGATCAGAAAACGATGGTTTCCGAGTCGTTTTTGTCAAATTTTAAATGGTTTTTTCCAAATTGACCTCTCTAAAGTACAATCTAGATACAAATCCGGTTTCAAAAAGTTATTGATCGAAACTTTTGAACAAGTATTTCCATACGAAAAGTTGTAAACAGAAAAAAAAAAGAAAAAAAAATATAAACATCATTGTAAAAACACTAGCTTCTTCGCTTCGTTCAGAATCTAAATAATCATATTGGAGACGCGAGGCGTCCCCCGCAGTGTTTCTGTCGTGTTATAAACGATAAAACTCAATTACGCATGCAAGGGCCATCGAGATCGTTCTCCTTGCGAGCATAGGCCGAGGTTTGTGTTTGAGGGGTGTGTGGCAAGTAGAAAGGGATGGGGCGTAAGGTGCACCACTATGCAATATTATTATTATTATACACTCTTCGGAAGTGGCGGTCTTGGCGAACTCCATTAAACCACCTTACGATATTTACCCCACTTCAAAATGATACGAACACGCGGTACCGCGTGCCTTTTCAGACGTATATATAACACATAATATTTAGATAACATTCAACGACGAGCGTCATTAATTATTTTATCGCATCCGCATCCTTAACACACACAGCTGTATGGTCTCGCAACTAGCGCCTAAAACGGCCAAGATCGTGCAATTATTAGAGGTGTATCAATAAAAATTTTTGTACGACAAAATTTTTTGAAAATTTTTTTTGCGACTTCTACGTTACGTACAACCACTCCTAGTCGAATAACCCGGCTTCGCTCGTATTTAAAATATTTGTTTTTACTTTTTTATTTTACCACTCTTCCACCTCACTCCCCTCTTTCGGTCACCGTTTGTCTCACTCAACCACCCCCCTCCTCTTAGGATAAGTAATGGTTACCACTCGATTATTGTTTTCCCATCATGGTTATAAAATTCAACAAAAGATTACTTTTCGACATTTCATTGTTCTAAAATCGAATAATTATCTCGAGAACAAATTAACCTATTTTGAAAATGACCCAGAGTGAGTAGTCCCACACATTGGGAAGGGCATGAGAGTGCTAAGACTTACTGATATATAATATTCAAAAAAGAAAAAAAAATTGTACGTTTAAAATATCCAATTTTGCAAACAAATTATTAAAGTCTCATTTTTTTTTTTTTTTTTTTTTTTTGTATCCGAAAAATTAACTAATATGAAAAGCAAAACTAGGGTCTGTTTTATTTATTTTTATTAAATGTTGTAAATTCCCCTGACAGTAAACTCCCCTAAAAATTATTTTGCTATTTTCTTACTATGATGTAAACTCCCCTAAAATTATTTTGCTTCTGTAGTGTTCATAATATTTAAACTTTTAAACAAAAAATTGAAGAATTGAGAAATTCAAAAAATGACCTCTTTAAAGTACCATTTAGAGGCAAATCCGGTTTCAAAAAGTTGCAGATCGAAACTTTTGGACAAGTATTTCCATACGAAAAGTTGTTAACAGAAAAAAAAAGAAAAAAATAAATAAACATCATTGTAAAAACATTAGCTTCTTCACTTCGTTCAGTATCTAAAAAAAGATTAGAATTTTCATTTTTAGGG
Source organism: Stegophylla sp. TES_Ste_2020 (assembly GCA_025469315.1). Classification (NCBI taxonomy): domain Eukaryota; kingdom Metazoa; phylum Arthropoda; class Insecta; order Hemiptera; family Aphididae; genus Stegophylla; species Stegophylla sp. TES_Ste_2020. The sequence continues at coordinate 261 of JAIPRM010007045.1, read as the reverse complement.
GAATTCACCTAAATTTAGGGGAGTTTACATATGCCCAGTATAATATTATTATAAAATCGTATCAGTCATATTCCACGGGCCTAGCGATCGGCCACCGCGACCTCGGGGGCCCTTCTCACTCGTTGCGCCTCCCGGTAATATTATAAATCACTGATTCCCAACCTTTTTTATACAATTCCCCCCTTGTAATTTTTCAAAAACCTCACTCCCCCCCTTGTATATTTTCAAAATTCATATCCCCCTTAAAACATAATTTTGATA
>JAIPRM010007044.1:0-17694 GCA_025469315.1 Stegophylla sp. TES_Ste_2020 | reverse complement strand
ATTCTGATCAAAAAATTATGGTTTTCGAGTCGTTTTTGTCAAATTTTGGGTAGTTTTTTCCAAAAAAAACATTGAAGGATTGAGAAATTCAAAAAATGACCTCTTTAAAGTACAATCTAGAGGCGAATCGGGTTTAAAAAAGTTATTGATCGAAACTTTTGGACAAATATTTCTATACGAAAAGTTGTACATAGAAAAAAAAATAATAAACATCATTGTAAAAACACTAGCTTCTTCACTTCGTTCAGAATCTAAAAGTGTATTTTTTTCCAGAATTCGGACAGTCTTATTTTATCACACTCCGTTTTGAATATTATTTTCTGTAAATTACACGAGTGGAGTAAGATGAAACGTTCTGTTTATTTTCCATATTATTCTTCAAGTGGTCTCCGGAAGTGACGAGGACCAAATAAAAACGATAATAGCTCTCAAATGAGAGTAATAATTAATTAATTATCGAGTCGTCGTTCGAATGGAAAAAACTGAACTCGTTAGATCGTCGTCTCGTGTCGAGAATAGAATGTCACATTATTATCCTAAGGGTTCTTCTTCACTTTTATGGCGGTTATTACGTAACTCAAAATTTTGTAAGCCGATAACTATCATTTCTGAATCTAATATTACATAAATAATAGATTTACTATTATATACTCTCAATAGTCAACCTAACCGCACTCTTCTTCTCAGACGCTGTATAAAAACATAAATTCGAGTTTTCTCGTTATCACAACAATCAATATTACTCGTATGACGTGATAATATTATCATCTAATTTTCAGGTGGAGCAAATCAATTTTAGGTGGTCATTATATATAAAAACAATATTTATGCAATTTTTAATTTATTCACACTGATATCCCATTAAATGAACACAACCGTAATTTTCCATCAAATATCCATGAATAATAGAATATTTTAGAAATTTACAAAGGAGTTCACAATAATACATTTATTTTAAAAATACAAAACGAATAATTCTAAGTATTAAAAATAAAACTTAAATTAGAGTTCATTTAGATAAATAAATGATGAACATAGGTGGTCAAAATCAAAATCAGTCAAAAAGACTGAGAACTGTTGAAGACATATCTACCTAAAAGCCTTTATAATATTTTGAATATTCTTAGAGGAGGCAAAGATTGAGTTTAGAGAAAGCAACGCCCCCTTTGGCCCCCCGTAGCTACGGGTCTGGCACTATACCTATATACGTAGGTATAGCCGTATACGTATACCAGTGGTTCTTAACCGGTGTTATGCCAAAATTTAAAACTGAATGGGAAAAAATGTTATAAAAAAATTTCCAAATTTTTTTTTTTCGTATTTTCAACATTTTCTTGCACCAAAATATTTCTAATATTATTGTCTGTCTATAATAAAATTTCCATAAAAATTTGGATAAAAAAAATAATAAATAGTTTTCGAGTCTTTTAATGTCAAATTTTCGGGTAGTTTTTCCCAAATTTTGAGAAAATGACTGAGAATTTCGAAAAATGACCTCTCTAAAATACTATCAAGAAGCAAATCAAAATTTACATTTGGTTTTGATGTTTTTATAAATATAGAGTAATATTTAGTCGATTCAGTTAATTGGACTTCGTTTAACACAAAGATAGCGTATTTTCAACTTGTTTTACTTTTGTATTTATTCTATATTGATTTATATTACGTTAGCTACCCTAAATAATTAGTTGGCGACCACCAAGGGGGTTGGGCGACCCCCAGGTTGAGAAACCCTGGGCTAAAGGATAGAAATGATTTTTTTGGAGAAAAGAAGAAATTACTTTGATACGACTTTGGTGTTAGAATTTGGGTGGAAAAGGTAACCGCCCATAAAGTAGCATGCCGCAATAATGTAGAGTATAGTTTATAGTGTGATTTTCGAGTCTGAGAAGTACAGTGAAGCCTCGTTAACAAATTCCCGCATGAAACGCGATACTGCGCTATACTTATATTTATTACTGGTCCCTTTGTACATTTGACGATTTAATAATTTCCCCCTTAACACGCGATCTCGCCTAAAACTCGTTAATTCTATTTTGAAATGGATAGAACACGATTGCAGACGCCACAATGCTTATTTTTTTGCTTTTTTTTGTTTTTTGTAGCAAATCCTTTTTTTTTTTTTACCTTTATACAATTTATTGTATTTCCCGTTTAAATTTCTTTTAATCTAGAATACAATTATCGTAAGTAAAGTGACATTTCTGTTGACTTTTATCTCTATAATATATTTACTATCACAAGATTATAATTATTTTTAAAAAAGTAATTTTGAACATTATTATTTATTATTTTAGCGGATACATTGTTTTGTTATTTCGCGCAAAAATAATTGAAAACGTTATTCGGTCGATCGTGATTTATTTTTCCTTAACACGACTATTAATATTTTTAGATTCTGAGTAAAAGGAAAAATCGATTTATTCATTTTTTATTCTGTGACACATTTTTTCGCATGGTAAAACTCATTAAAAAAATTTATCCTGCAACTTGAGACATCAGAAATTGACAAAAAAAATTTGAAGTAATTTTTCGGTATACTCAACTGTTTATATTCTAAGTCAAAGAAAAATACCTTGAATTCGAGTAAAAACAGTAAAAATATGCCATAAACTAGATTTTCACGATAATGTCAATTTTAGAAATTTTCTCTAAACTCCAAAACTAATAGTACTGAAAACTTAAAATTTTCTCCTTTTATCAACAACAGTGTAAAAGTTCTTTTTCTTAAAGGTTTTGTGGCCGTCCACTTTGTACGTGGCGAGAGATATAATCTATAATAGTTTAATAAATGTATTTGAATGGCAAAAACCAGCAGCTTTTTAAAAATGGAAGGAGAGTTCATTACGAATAAATAACAATAACAATTATTACAAAGTGCAATATTAACCTCTTATCTAGCGATCATGTTCGTACCGGATGTATAATGGCCATAAACGTGAGGCTTTGCCGGGGTCAAGGAATAACGGTAACCCTAACCTCATGTTATAATAAAAGCACGTTATATTACCGATGCATTTTTCGGATAAGAATCTCTCTGAAAAATATTTCGGAATAATGTGCGGTAAATATAGACTTAAAATATTTGAATTTATTTGTTCGTATTGAGAGTCGTTCTAGGAAGTCATTTAATTAAATTATTTAAAACCTAACCTAATTATATTTTATGTTTGCAGCATATTATAATTCAGTATAAGTAAAGTAAATATTTGTTATTTTCATAAAAATTTTTCAATTAACTTCCATTTACACAGTTGAATTTAATTTGAAAAACAGCAAATTTTAACTTCCAAGTAAAGTTATCAGACATCTTAGCTATATTAAAATGTTTCTTTTTTTTTTTTTTTTGTAGTTTTAATTGAAGAATTTAAACTTACAGGTGTACAAGTAACGAGTAAACACTTATTAGTACATTGAACACATTAATTTTATATAGAATCATTTATTTTAATTTTGTTGTTTTTACAAAAATGAAATTCAGTATCTCACGAATGCTATACTGAAATGCATGCATCCTTACACAGTGAGTATAGTACAAAAAACATTTTTTTTTTTTTTTTTTTTTTCTTGAAGAAATACGATTAATCCCCACCTGACAGCGCGCGTATATTTTCCATTGTACACACATTTATGGTGATGCGCTATCCAATTATTGTTATTGTCATTCGAGTTATTGAATAGGAACCCTGAAATGTGTGTCGACGCGGATAAGATACGAATTTGGGGAGAGACACAGAGTGATAATATCATTTTTATTTTTAATTTTTTTCTTTCAATCTTTACATTGTGTCTACCATGTAATACCTACTCAGCATATGTTGATGCATATGATAACCGTGTGGGCGTGCAAACAGTTTATTTGTACAACAGTTGCCACAAAATCGTCTCGAACTGTGTGTTTAACCCTAAAGACGCGAGTCTGATGGCGAGTGACTTGGGTAACGCCGAAAATATAAGAACGTATAGCGTCACATTACTATTCAAATAACATTAGCATAATATTATATTGTACGTGCTCATTGCCGAAATGTTGAAATAATACGAATACGTGTTTGCCGGTACGCTATAATATACAATACATAGGTTCTTAACCTTTTTCTGCTTCATGGACTCCTTTCAAGTAAAAAGTTTTTACCTACGGACAAAAAAAAAAAAAAAAATTGTGTATTTCGCTCGTCGGGTGGAACTCTCTTGACCGGTGTATTGAGTTTTAAAGAAACACGATAAATCATTTCTTAAAATAAAACGATTCTGAACGAAAGAAGTTAATAATGTAAAAAATAAATGTCAGAAAAATGTCCAAAATTCTTGCGCCAAAAATTTTCTTATATTATTTTCTATCTATGTTTAAATTTTCATATAGTTCGGATCAAAAAATTATGGTATCCTAGTCTTTTTTGTCAAATTTTATGTAGTTTTTTCCAAAAAAAAAAAAAAATTAAGAATTGAGAAATTCAAAAAATGACCTCTCTAAAGTACAATCTAGAGGCAAATCCGGTTTCAAAAAGTTACTGATCGAAACTTTTGGACAAGTATTTCTATACGAAAAGTTGTACGCAGAAAAAATAAAATAATGAACATCATTGTGAAACCACCTATCTTCTTCGATCCACTCAGAATCTAAAACTGCATAAATTGCATATGCTCAAAATTCCTTTTCTTTTTTAAAAATTATAGTATTTAATGCGAGTTAGATATTATTGTCCTTTTAACACTCGAGCTATCGTTCCGAATTATTCTATTTATAAATTCGAAAATAATGAATGCTTTTTATTTAATATACCTACCGTTTGAGTAAAATATATATATATACATAAACAAACATCTGGTGTATTAGCAGCATGGGGTATTTCATAGATGATTATGTGAAAGTGCTGTTGTCATTATTAAACAGTTTTTTACTCGAGTATTTGTCAAATGTTATTATTTCCGTATGAATATAACCGTCGTCGACTTGTTATCTTAGTAATAATCAATATTAATAAAGCGTTACACTTCCATGAGAATTCAACAAATTTCATACCATACACGTTGTTAGTATATAACTCGATGATTCTGTTGAAAATAAAATTAGATCAATGATTTTAGTTAAATAATAAAGAGAATATTTTAAACGAAAATCGACTTTTAGTTAATTTATTTCAGATACTCTGAGCGAAACGAAGAAAACTTATTGTTTTTACAATGGTTTTTATTTTGTTCTCTAGTTCTGTAAACCCTTATACGTATAGAAATACATGTCTAAAAATTGCAATTAATATGTCTATAGATCCAAAATCACACCCAGATGGTACTTTAAAGAGATCATTTCTCAAATTTATCAATACTTTTTCCAAAAACGAGGAAATTCTGTTGAAAAATTGACAAAAAACGATAAAATATGCTATTACTGGAATTTTCACGAAATTTAAAAATATTTTTTAACGTCATAACTTTAAAAATAATATAGCTAGGAACTTGATACCTTCACCAACTACTAAAAAATACTTCACAAAAATTTCAAAATTATTTGATTTAGGATAATTAAAGCCATTAATTATTTTATTATGATAATTATAATATTTTACTAAAATTTGAAATTATTTATGGAATATTCATTTGGTGTAAGGAAATATATAAAAAATCAATTTTCGTTTTTTATAAATGTTGTATATAATAAAATAATTTTTAGTTCAATGCGTGCATATCAGTATTCAGTATAATATGTAAGATCAGTCTACAATTTACACAAAAATGAATTAATTTTGTTATTCTAGTCAAATTTGGACGTCTTGATAATACTTATTTTATTATATACTGTACTTATTTCATAATTTTCATTAAGTTTAAATAAAAAAAAAAGTTTTAGAAGTTTTTTTGTCAAATGTTTGGTAGTTTTTCCCAAAATTTGTAAATAATATTGAGAATTTCGAAAAAAGACCTTTCAAAAGTACCATCTAGAAGAAAATTCTGATTCAAAAAATTGCTGGTTGAAACTTTTGGACAAATATTTCTAAACGAAAAAGTGTTTATAGAAAAAAAAAATAAACATCATTGTAAAAACACTAGGTTCTTCGCTCCACTCATAATTTAAATTTAAAAATGTTTCAGTTTTTAATATCTTTTGTTCTAATACAATTTCAAATAGATACCTATTGAGAATCCAGTAAAGTAGACATAATGAAAATGTAAAAAATTATCTTTGACGAGTTATTTTTCAAATTTATGCATTTTGATAGTAAAAAAAAGGTATTTTATACTACTTAATTATTACATTCTTATCTAGGGAAAAATTTCGTAACTCGTATGCTGTACTGTCATAGTCATATAACATTAAAAATTAGTTTTGATTTGGACATTAAATGTCTTAGTGAAATTGTTTCATTTGTATGTATGGGAATACTATAATATTGAATTTTGTAAAAAGATAAGGGCAGTGATTTCATCAGTAAAACCTACTATGTTTGTATCAGTAAAATTTATTTTATAGTTCTATAATATTAAATACTACATGGTTGTATTTTTGTTTATAGCTTTTTTTACATACATATAAGTATATCAAAGTCATTAAGCGTGTAATTTTCTCTCGAATGCCCCGTGAATGCGTGATGAAACGAAATCGATTGTGTTGGGTAAACAAGACACGACTTACAGGCGCCACATCCCCCGGTTAGTGTACAAAATTTACATAATATTATGGAGACAATAATAATTACATTATCTTCACATCGAAACACAGTCCATTAATAATTAAACATTATAACGCGGTAGTCAAAATATTATATTTTCAATAGAAGTCTTCTGTGGTGATAAAAAGCTATTGCTACTCGGGTTCATGAACACGTATGTATAAAATATATTTCATTATTATGCAGAGTTCATTGATTTTTCATTTTCATTTTCAATGTTTACATTTCCACGAACTTTGATTCACCAATTTCATTTCAACAATTCTTCTTTCTTTTTTTCTATCTGTTACCCATCTATTTACACTTATCAAGTCGATATTATTATGTACTTATAATTAAAAAATGTCAAAAAAAATGCAATTAAATATGTACTTAAAATGCGAAAAATTCAATATAAAATGCTAAAAATTATAGTACTATATGCACTTAAAATTGTTTTAATTTAACTTTTATATTTATATTGATATTATAGGATATTATATTATACATTACTACATTAGTAGATTAAATTTTACATGCTTAAAACTATGTTAGTTTAATAAAAAAAAAAAAAATTAAATTATTGGTTGAATTTGAATTTTGTATAATGCTATTTTATTTCACCTGAAATAATTTAAAAATTTGACGTATATACAGTCTGTGTAAAACAAAAAATGATTTTCGAAAGATTTTATTTGACAGAATTTAATTAAAAATACTGAAAAATGAACTAAAATAGGAAAACATGACTTAAAAATGCAAAAAAAAAAATGTCCTAAAAAATTAAAAACGTCAAAAAATGCAAAAAAATGCACAATAAAAGTGTTTCATACATGGATTCGTTATTACATAATTCAAATTATGTACTTACAAAGCTATGTTTCACAATCACCTAAAAAAAAATGCACTTTCCTACAAATTCACAGCCCTACTTATAATATATTAAGAAATCATTGCTTTTTCAAATGTCTTGTAAAATGTTTAGTGTTCGTGTATTTTTTTGCCTTATGTCACCTCTAAAACATTTAATGTCTTCTTTTTGACGATTGTCAAAACATAACCATTGGCCATTTCTTTATTACACAAGTTTAAAAACGAGTGTGTAGAGTATATATAAAACGACTAAAGATAAAAAAAAAGTTGTGTAATCATTCGATTGATGGTTACACTTAATTAATAAGTTAATTGGACTATTAGAGAATCAAACCATATTTTATAAAATAATATGAAATGTGATTAAACTTTTTGAATGTAAACAGTTAAAAGTGTTTTCGAACAGAATAGTGTAAATTTTGTTGGAACTGCTGAACATTTATTATTGATTTAAATCATTCTAAGACTTTAAATAAGAACTGATTAATTAATTTCATACACTCTTTTGAACTAAATAATAATGTTCATGTTAAAATCTTAATTTCTATTCGATTTTTTGTTTTTGTTTCTTTTCATCTGTATAACTTTAATATTTATGTGTAAATAATTAACTTTATTTTAACTTAAATTTGATTATATTATGTCAAGATAAGAGTAACTCTAGCTGTTGTTTTAAGTTTATCACAGACATGCTTATTGGGGAATTGTCAATACTGTAAATTTTCTTGTACTACACTTTTATTTACTGTTCTGTTTTTATTGGCAAATGAATATATTATTATAATTATTATTGAACGCGTAAAATGCTATTATTAAAGAACAAAGGCTAAGTAACAAAGTATAAGTTTGCACTTTTGAAGTCTTGCAGAAACTTAGTTATATTTTAAATTCATAACTCATTATGTAACAAAATTATAATTAGTCTCCGGTAGAGAGAATAAAATAAATCGCATTGAGTGTAAGTATAAGTAAAATAACAAAAAGCAAATAAAATTAAATAAATATGATAAATTTGTGCATGCGTCACACATCATATTTCGTTGTAAGTAATAACATTTGGTACAACAATGCGAGTATATTATTATTATTATATCGATGAAATCTCAATTTTAATTCCAGAGTTTGTCTAACTGCCCGAGGAAAAAGTTTGTGTTTCGGACAAATGGATTTGCATATAAATGAATTATTCTAACTTACAGTAAACAATATGAATTTTTAATTAATATTATTATTATTATTATTGTGAAAGTAATGATACATTTTAATATGATGATATAATTCAAATTAAATACCGAGAAATATAACACAATTTTCAGGAATTTTGTATTCTGTACTTTATATGTTATGCTCGTGTAATTAAAATTAGTATAGCAGGATTCGTGTTATATGCAATTTTTAATTAAATACATACAATATTTTTATTTTACAGTATTGTAGCAAACGTTTGAGGAAGGATGGGATCAAAAAAAAAACGATTAAAGCGTTGTTCAGTGGAATGTAAATTGATGTACCCATAGGCGTAAACTGGGAGGCGCGAGAGGGGACAACTGCCCCCTCACTTAAAATTATACTGGACAATGACCCCCTTGATATTTTGTAAAATTATTAAAAAAACGTTTTAAATTTTTAAGAAAAGTATAAAATTTTAAAAGATTAACGTAAAAAGGATTAAAAAATAAACAAAAAATATATATATAAATAAAATAACTTACTATCTAGTCAATTGTGATTTATTTAACTATCTCACTATTGTAGTCATTGGACCCTTTCTCCCCCCCCCCTCGAAAAAAAGTTGAAAATACCTTACTGATTTGGACTTAATATATAAACTACATTGGTTACCTACAAAAAAATCAAGTTTGCCCCTCGATTAAAACTACTCAATTTACGTCCATGGATTTACATCCTGTGCTATAATATTGTTAACGATTATTGAAAAGTACCTACTTTTAGTCCCTCTGGATTATATATTAAGATCTTTGATATTTTAAAATTGTGGTGGTATGGGAATCGAACAATGGTAAGTGTGAGCCTATTTGACCTATAATTCTCGTTATTTATATGTGATGTTAAGAACCACAGTGGAATAATATCGATGCCAAGTCTAAAAAAAAACTTCAACACCACTGGTTGAACGAACTTATTGTCAAATATTTTCTATATCATTGAATAAATGCTGTATTTTACACGTGACTTTTGGTTAGTATAACTATGGACCATATAGGTGTAAATCACGGCGGGGCTAAGAGTACGGCTTATCACCCCTGATCTCAATGTTTGCACCCTATGAGTATGCTAGATTTATTCTTGTACTTGGCAATAAGTCATTTTTAATTTTAACTCAACTCGATGCATTTTAAATTGAAATGGTTACTTAGCTCATACTAAGTTCGATCGAATTCATGAAAAAAGCTTTATATACTTTATACTTACGTTCATTTGTCTGCAAATCGTGAATGCAACTTTTTGGTTTTGTATAAATAAATAAATATATATATATATACATATATATAGGGAAGAGTATCAATAAAAATTTATTATTTTTACTGAATATAAAAATTACACAATATTAGTCCTAAAAATATTATATTCTACTAATAATGTACTTTGTAAACTCATTTACTATATAAAAAAAAAAAAAACGTAAAATGTTTTAAGAAATTGTTTTTGCAGTTAAATTGTATTTTAAAGGTTTGTCTGAGAGACGACAGAATGTTTTATGTGTTACTACTGTTCCATACATTGTTGCTGCTAGTACCTAAGCCAGAGGTTCTCAACCATTTTTGACTCATGGCACCCCATATATTTTCAAAAAATTCTGAGGCACCCCCCTAAACTCTATATTCTATATTAATATATCGTGTATTTACGTATATATATTATAATTTGTAATTTTGTTTTTTCTTTAGCTAGGTATAAACAAAAGTGGAAAAATAGTATATACCTACATATATACGAGTATTATATTTTATTAAACAAATTAATACATTTTACATTCTGTGTGAAGCGAAGAAGCTAGTATTTTTACAATAATTATGTTTATTATTGTTATTTTTTTTGTGTATACACGTTTTCGTATAGAAATACTTGTCCAAAAGATTCGACCGGCAACTTTTTTGAATCACGATTTGCTTCTAGATGGTACTTTTAAGTGGTAATTTTTCGAAATTCTCAATTGTATATGTAAAACCAGTATGCCAATTAAAACAGCTGATAGGAGCATTACAGTATAACTACAAATTATAAAAAAGTAAAAATACACTACATAATCTATGCTATTATACACATACATTATATTTTTCATAAAATTCGTTATATTATTCTTCAAAATTATAATTCAAACATTTTGGCGGCACCCCGGTTGGAAATCACTGACGTAAGCCCTCGCTCACCCAATATTTATTTAGACAGTTTTCGCCTATTGGTTAGGTCTCATACGTGGCGGCGTTTGAGCGTATGACTAACACTTAGACGACGTTTTTTTTTTTTTTTTTTTATATCAATTATGCTTAATGCGAAATGTATTGTTCTATTAAAATTGTGCACGAACGAGATCTATTTTCAGACATGGTCGCACAATCACGCATAAGTAGTGCGCAAAAAACGTTTAATAATAATAATGAACATTAATGGCGAATTTTTATTGCATATTGTCGGATTCGCGCTAACATGGACAATATTTTATACTACGTATATTATTGTAATTTAGTGTATACCGTTTTATTGTTATTTATCTGTTTTAGATGTTTATTTTTATTTTTTTCCGTGTACAATTTTTCGTATGGAAATACTTGTCCAAAAGTTTCGATTAGTAACTTTTTGAAACCGGATTTGCCTCTAGATGGTGCTTTAGAGAGGTAGTTTTTTTAATATCTCAATTCTTCAATTTTTTTTTTGGAAAAAACAACCCAAAATTTGACAAAAACGACTCGGAAACCATCATTTTTTGATCCGATCTATATGAAAATTCAGATAGAAAGTAATATGAGAAAGATTTTGACGTAAGAAAATTTTGAAAATGTAAAAAAAATTTTGGACATTTTTCTAACATTTATTTTTTATATTATTAACTTTCTTCGTTCAGAATCGTTTCATCGAAGAAATGATTTATCGTTTTTTTTTAAATTCAATACACCCGCCGTCAAGAGAATCCCACCCGTCGTGCGAAGAACACCCGTCGTGCCAAGTATGTCCGGCCATTGACGGCTATATAAACCGAACGCATACAGACGAGATAGGATACGTTTCAATTGCCCGTTATGCAAATGCAAACTTCTCGTCCATACGATAGAACACTGTAGTGACAGACAGACAGGAAGTGCAACGTGTGTAATATATTATTATTTCTATTTTACATTTGTATTCGGTGAGGTTATAAGAACCCCCCCCCCCGGTATCCTATAACAATAATAATAAGAATGTACCGGGTCCGGACGTGTCACCCCATTAATATTACATCAATGAACACACGCTATTTCCTCGGTAAAGAGGAATAGAGTAATAACGGATTAGTACACACATTTTTTTTCCAAAAATTTTTTTTTTCCCTGTGACAAAAGATAAAGAATATTATATTATGTTTGCAGACACGAAAAATGAAAATCGTGACAATTTTACCAAAAATAAGCATTAAGTAATGACTAAAAACTCATGTGTTTCAAAAATCTTATGGAGAACACACACACATGCACGCATATGTTACATAAATATGTGTGTGTGTGTGTGTGTATTATAATATCATATAAAATAATATATTTGTTAAAAATCGTGTTCTTTGAGCAATTTTTAATTTGCTGTAACAATTTCGTATTTATAGATATTAATATATGTTTAAAAATGTGTTACATTTACACACGAAGGCTTTAAAACAGAGGTTCCCAAACTGTGGGTCGCAATTAAATTTTAGATCAGGAGTGGAGTGAAGAAGCTAGTTTTTTTACAATAATGATGTTTATCTTTAATTTTTTCTGCGAACACTTTTTTGTATATAAAAACACTTGTCCAACACCTTCAACCAGAAACTTTTTGAAACAGTATTCGCCTCTATATGTTATTTCAAAGAGGTTATTATTCAAAACGTTCAATAGTATTTCAAAATTTTGAAAGAACTACACAAAATTTAAAAAAAAACGCCTTTACATTTTTTTTTTTACCCAAACTTTATGAAAAATTTTAATATTACCATTATTATTTTTTTGAGTAAAAAATCCCTATGGTACGAAGTATGACCGGCTTTGTATATATTCAATTAATTTTTTTTTTTTTTTTTTTATATAATTCAATTACTCGTATATACATAATATATAATTTTAATTAACTATTATACATTTTTTGAAAATAAACAAATACATCATTTAATAACAGTTATAAAAATTTAAATAGAAACAAAATGCAATAGTTTACCCTGTATCTTTTTTATTTTCGTTGCACGAGAAGCAATAGAGCAAGGGGAAAAAAATAATAGACATTTGATTATTGTGGTGGGTCGTTTAAATTGAAAAAATAATAATTATTTCTATCGATAAGTGATTCGGTTAACGTCCTTTTTTTGTTTTTTCTACATGAGACTGTTTGACTTCTCTACAATTCAACAGTTTAATTAACACTCTGTACCTATTAATTTTAATTATTATGATATTACAATGTAGGAAAGCTGTATGTTCTTCAGATAACTGAGATAAATCATTATGTGCAATTTAAACGAATTAAAATACTATTTAAATCAAACGCGATAAAGTACTTTCGATCCATACACAACGTCATGTGAAACGTACAATGGAGGTTCTACAACATGAATAATTTAAATGCTATTAAGAACATTGCCGACTAGTTTAAGCAATGCGAATAAAACATCTATAAAATTATTTAAATCTATAAAATATTACTACTGACTTTAAATGTGTTTAATGGTTTAACACTTTGACATTTTACAAAATGCCTAAGCATAGCATAACATTTTGAACTTATTATAAGTGATATAAAAATCAAATTACTCGTTAAACAAAGGTTAAAATGAATTTATTTTTCTAAATACTCATTAACGGAAATTTTGTTTTTATGTAAAAGTCTTTCTACTATAATATTGTAGTAACAAACCATAAAACTTTTAATTAGTTATATAGGTACATTCTTAGGTCTTACAAAATTATAATTAATTAATATTTTAAACTCGTTTGTTTTACATGCATACAAAATTAATTTGCTATAATATGAATATATTATGAGTAGGGTTAGCATGTCCCTAGCCCTAATAATTAAGCATCTATACGTCATGTAAAATTTGTGAATATAGAAAAACTTAAGATGCTTAAGAAGTCTCCGGGGAGTTTTTCAAAGCCATCGAAAACATTGCGTAAAATAAACAATATTGAATTATACGCAACAAGTGAAAATATGAATCATTGCAGCCTGTAATACGATAAATAGGTACAGGTAAGACCTGTTGTATTGGCGCATAAATGTTAAAATAACGAATTTGAATAATATATTATTGTACTTATGGGTGAATTATAGTAATTATTCACGTGGCATAGTTTTAGACAACGCGTCCCACATATTATTATTATTTCGTTAACTCGAGTACAAAACAACACTAACTTGGCGGTCGCGTTAATGAGCTATAAATTATTCCTAAACCGGAAATCGTTTTCCCCCCCCTCCCCGTTTATATTTTATTGCTCACGTGATTAAGCGAGAACGGTAAGGAAGTAATAAGGAAAAAAAAAAGAAGTAATATTGTTTGAATCAAACCGTGCGGGCGTTTTTTTTTTTCCCATGATGATACATGATTTCTAAGATTAAGTAATTATTACTAAATACTATTCTCTTAGTCGTGCATTCTGTGAAATTATTTTCACTTTAGACGTAAAGGTGTTAATAAGCAGTGACGAACAGTTATTTCACTGACTCATAATTTTTCCCCGAGTCGCGCGCGTGGTCCTTTCCCTACGACCGACCGGTCCTTGTCATTACAATTCGAATGAAATCGCGGAGAACACACGAAACGAATGTGGAACAACAAGTGTCGTCTGGGTTTTTGTAGAATTTTCTATTAATCACGATCTACCCGCTAACAACCATTAGTCAGCCCTTAGATCCCGAGAAGGTGAGAACACGACACTAATAATATGTCATCAGTATTTCCTATTAGACAATCGAAGACAATCAAGTGCCGATGACCTCCTAATTAATAATTAGGGTCCTCGAATTTTATCTCGAGATATTTTCTCTTTTCGTTTCACCGAACAATTAATACGAATTGAAACTGAATTTACAAAAAGTAATAATATTAACATAATAATAATAATAATAATAATAATTTATTTATTTAGCAAAAACAAAATAAAATTACACTAATATATTCGTAACAATATGTAGGACAAATTTTTTGCAACTCCCCTTTAAGCATAAGCTTGTTTTGAGGGGTATTTAAGTTTGAATACAGTACAAAAGATAATAAAGTTAAACAAATTAATAATATAATCGCAAATTAATAACAATTGAAAAACAAAAACTAAGAAATATAAATAATATTTCAATTAAAAAACATAAAAATCACAAAAACTTATATACATTAAACGTACTATAACAAATCTACACATGTAAAATCTAACGTTTTCAAAAATGATTTAAATCTATGAAAATTTTTGAAATAATATTCATTATTATTTCATATTTGAAATATATATATATATATTGAAAATAATTGTCCATTTAAATAAATATAGTCGTGGAAAACAATTAATTTGGAGGAATATAGATAGTGTAGGAGAATGGTATTTTATTTGTGGAGGATTTTATTCATTTTTTTTCTTTAGTAGGAGAATGGACAGTGGAGGAAAATAGTCTCGCCCGTTTCAATGACGTATGAGACCCAGATTTCGAACAGTTTTTATTTTTCTTGTGACTCGCATGTATCGCACGATCCCTGCAACAAAATGTGACCGAATCTACCGCCGAATCGGTAGTAACAAAAATAAAACAAAATAAATTAACTCATCGCTAAAATAAAATATATTAACTATTGCTCGCCAAGTATGACTGCAGTCTCATAATTAATTTTTGATTACGATTTTCGCACGTGTTTGTCACATATTATAGTATATAGTATGGGCGACGACGTCATCCGATATTCCTGTGGTTATAACAATAATAATATACGAGTGAAATATGGGGGAGCTGGAGGAGAGCTGCAAGTGTTCTTTTGTGCGGTTTATCTCTGAAGTAACTGAACACGAACGGTGAGTCACCACCGCGTGGTACACTGTGTGACAGAATGCAGTGCCAAATAGAACTTTGCGCCAGTCACAAAGAAGGATTAATTATGTAATGTAGAGAGAGAAGTTTAGGTCCGTCGGGACAATAACGATAATTGTTATATGAAATACACTCGTCGATTGTCCGCACGACTTTTGTTCTTTCGACTCTGTGAAGTCGTTATGACGCACGCTTAAACGTAATACTTTCCTGGTGCATACAATATAATATTTTGTATGAACACAGGAAACAGAACCGTTGACTGGATGTATTGTTTCTGCTGACCTTCTTTCTGTATAAGACATCTTTCGAGGTACCTCCTCCTAGTCCTTTTCATAAGCATTCATCCGCTAAGAATTATGATGGTCGAAATGTGCGTTTGCTTCGAGGAAAAGAAAGAAACGAGAATTCTCAGAGCTCGCCTTAGACTTTTTAAAGAACAATAAAAATCGTCATTTTCAACACACCCACCAAGAATATCCGACCCGAAGAGCGAAGAATATCCGTGGTGCGAAGTAGCGTGTCCGGCTTTCATATCTATACTTTACTATACTTTTTTTTTTTTATCTAATAAATAAACAAAAGGAAAAAAAGTTTATAAAAAAATTAAGTGTCAGAAAAATGGCCAAAATTTTTTTTTTCACGTTTTCAAAATGTTCTCGCGCCAAAATGTTTCTCATATTATTGTCTACCTATGTTTAAATTTTCATAAAGTTTGGATCAAAAAATTATGGTTTTCGTGCCATTTTGTCAAATTTTGAATGGTTTTTTCCAAAAAAAGAATTGAAGAATTGAGAAATTTAAAAAATGACCTCTTTAAAATACCGACTAGAGGCTAATCCGGTTTCAAAAAGTCGCTGATCAAAACTGTTGGACAAGTAGATCCATACGAAAAAGTGTTCACAGAAAAAAAAATAAATAAACATCATTGTAAAAACGCTAGCTTCTTCTATTCACTCGGAAATTAAAATTTAACGCGATCCACTTTTGACAAAAAGTAAAATTTGACAAAAACGCCATTAAAACTTTTTGTGATCTATCCACTCTTTATGAAAATTTAATTACAGATACACAATAATATGAAAAATATTGATTGATGAAAGTAAATTTCTAAAATGTGAAAAATATTTTCTTATCATTTTTTTCTGTTCTCGGTTAATAGTGGAATATAAGGCTGTGGTTAAGTACAAAATAATTTTTTCCGTCATAATAATAAGCTTATTTATAATTTTTAAGTGAGCTTGTCTTATATAAATTGAAGCTCCACCACTCAGAATCGTTATAAACGGAGGAATGATTTATCGTTTCTTTAAAATTTAACACGTCCACCAAGAGAGTATCCCGTCCAAGGAGTGAGGAATACTCATGGTACAAAATATATGCGGTTTTTTTTACTCGTTCATCGAAAAGTGGTATTTTTAAACCCTTTGGATAATTAAACCCTATTAACTTTTATTTTTTTGTTAATTAAAGGTAAATTAGAGCCCCCTATGTGTCTTTTATCCCAGAGCCACTGATTTCGTTGATCCAGCTCCGAGTCTAATAGATTTTAAAAATAGCTTACGGATATTTATATTTATAGTTTATAGCCAGGGGTGGCGAACCTACAAACACGCGTGTTAAAGTTGGCACGTAGGCTGAATTTTAGTATCATGCAAAAATATTTTTAATTAATTTATTTCAATGCTTGTTACAGTTAAAATGTTCAAAAAGAAAAAAACTCGAATTCTTTTTGACGGGCTCGAGAAGAGCCCTTTTAAATCCTTAATCGCAAAATGTTAAAAATAATAACTAAAAAAAAAAGCGGACATACTTCGCACGATGGGTGTACTTCGCACGACAGGTGGTATTCTCTTGACGGGCGTATTATATTTTAAAGAAACGATAAATCATTTCTTCAGTAAAACGATTCTGAACG
>JAIPRM010007043.1:0-17694 GCA_025469315.1 Stegophylla sp. TES_Ste_2020 | reverse complement strand
AAAAAAATGTTTTCTATGAAACATGTTTTAAAGTCATGAAAGTTTTGGACGTATACTAGAAATGTATCCGATGAAACTTTTATCTAAAACATGGCTTTTGGGGGCCGCTTATAGAGATTGCTGATGGAGCCTTTTGGAACCAGTCCGACCATGACCGTCATTGAATAATATAATACGACTGATGATGATACAGTTTATAATATTATTGAAGAAAAATTCAACTTCAACGTGTACCGTTAACGTTTTAAAATCAATCTATTTATAGAAAACGCTATTATCGATTTGGAGCCAACAAAACGATGTTTGCCAATATAGTTAATCGATGCATTATTTCGCCGTGTATAACAAACGATAATGGTGCTGTTTAACGTAGAAAGTTTATGAAAAAATTTCATTTTTTTTTTTTTTTTTTTTTTTTATCATCGTAATGTATTTTATTTCAATCGGCAATGACCACGTATTAACACTTGTAGATATACAAAATTATTAGTTAGTAAATTTTTAGAAATATTTTTAATTCCAAGGAAAAATACAAAATCAAACCGAGTAAGTTATTTTTCAACTAGTCTAATTAAAAATTATCAAAAAATTAATTCATTACTTGACTTTTGACTTCTTAAGAACTTCTGATTCCAGTGTAATTGATCTATAACCATAAAAGACAGCCCAAATTCAGAATCTAAAAACGTATTGTCATCTTTTTATAGTGACATATGATTTGACATCGTTATTAATTCATTTGTTTGCTAGCTACAAAAAAATTTAATAGTGTGGATGTACTCTTAGCTGTGAGACAAAATTTCAGAGTGAGCCCCAGTAACACGATCCAATATTCTACGAATACTCAAAATATTTAAAAATTGACGATGAATCATTATGAGCACCTCCAAAATGACTATTCTAAGCTAAACCTATAAAGGAAGTTAGTAGAATGAGATAATAAGTAGGAGTTTTGCCAATTTTCGCGCAAGAGTCAACACGACGATGGACTGACAGAACAGTTTTTCTGATCTGTCTAAAAATTTTTGGTCCACTCTCTTCCGCCGAAGAAATAACTACATACAAAGAAAGAATAACTTGCCGCTGAATCACCAGCCTCTGTTCTAATAAAGATAAGGAATCGAATCGGACAATAGGAGGTATCAAAGAACAGTCGATTCAACAATATTACGGACAGACGAAAAGATTAAAACATTCTAATGCTCCACACAAACTAAAAGATATTTTTTTCCATTTCTTTTTCGACAACTATTTTATTAATTAAATATTTACGTGAATATCTTTTTTGCAGCAATAGTTTTACAATTATCAAGGACAATTTAAAAGTAAATAAAATTATCTTAAATTAGGTGTTTATTTCCTAAAAATATTGTGACTTAACTATATCACTCAAATTCTTGTTTGTTTTAAATTAACTCTGCCAAGTCAAAATAAAAATAAAAAAAAAATACAAAATAAAACTGATTAACTTGCACAGCTTTCCGAAATCTTCATTTACTCCTCATCTTTTTGAGGTGAAAATTGTTTAGATGCCCATTTTTGGATCGACAACAGTCTGGACAAACCGATAGACCGACGTCCGTTCGTCGTGTGTCCGCACCACGACGTTCGCGCATTAAACGCGAAACTCCCAAATAATTTCGCTTCATAATGTCATCTTTGGGATTACATTAGTCACCGAAAATAACTTAGCGGACGAGTCGTTAAATTCCTCAAACACCTCTATTTAAAATTCGCGTGCCAAGTTATTTCTGCGTTCCTGGGACGAGACCGGAATTATTAAGCGCGAGTGATTACTGCGTGGATCATAATATTCATAAATAAATCGGAACGCGTGTTTAATTTTCAGCCAAATATTGTTCAGAGCGATATTTCGAATCGGCTGTTGTTGTGTTTGGCGCGAAAGAAAAAGCGCGAGCGGTTAAAAAACGCTATTCGACCGCAGGCAACGCGTTCCGACGTCAATGCGTTATGTTTTGCGCTGAAAAAAAAAAAAAAAAAATGGCAATTCGCGAAATCCCATTTAATTCCCACGGACGTCGATGCAACACACGAGTGAAACGCTTTATATATTATATTATATTACGTACGTGAGTTCAGGGTACTATATTGTAAGGCGCTGTTGATCGTTGTTTGCGATGATGAGAAAAATTTTGCGCTGTTGCAGGTTGCTAATGTAGTTAAATATGACAGAAATATAATTTTTTATATTCAAATCATTTATATTTTTTTAATTGATATTGTTTTTGTTATTTTTCAAAAATTATTTTAATGAATTCTGAGTAAGATAAGTCTATCTTAAGAAAAACACATTATTGGGTCCTCTTTGTAAATACTAATTGCATTGCTCCAATGCCAATGTTGGTATTTTGTTTTGTTATTATTATTATTATTGAAAAATCATTTTTTTGTCTATTAATATCCTGTTTAACAAAATCATTTAATTTTAAATGTATAGTAATTATATTATTAACAACACTAATATCAGAGTTAAAAGCAATTTTTGTTGTATTTATTAAAAAATAAATTTTAATTTACATTATTTATCATAATGTTTGGTATATTTATAAATAAAAACTTTAGTTTGAATTTTTTTTTGAAAGGAGGTAGTGTACTAAATATATATATATATAAATATGTGTATAATAATTAGTGCTGACTGATTGCCCTAAATGTCCATTAATAAAAATTATTATTAACTTAGAGTTAAAATTATTATTTATAAACCTAGTTTTTAAAAGCGCTGTTTAACGATCGAACACATGATATTGCAGTCAATAATTCGTGACGTTATCATCTGCGGAACGCGTGTGCAGTGTAAATACATTAAAAAACAAATCCAACAGTCAGTATTGCTGTTATTCCGTTACGCAACGACGCCACTCTTGATATAGCCGCACAAAAAAATAATCGGTGCAAATTGTATCCTCTCTCGGCGATCTCCCCACCACCCACCCCCCCCCGTCCGCCTCCAACAAGACTACATGTTATTATTATTATTATTATTATGTTTATACATTGTAATTCGGTAACTTCTGCAGTATCGAGTATCGAGTATTGTATGTCATTGTCGTACATAAAATGTTGTCGTGCGAACCATTATATAATAATATACGACCACCGGTTGTTGCGTGTAGGAATTCGGGGCATAAGGGGTTTGAGGACGGAATTTTTCATTTTTTTTTTCCATCCCCAAAAAAAATAAAAGAGGGTCGACGAGTAAAACTCGTAAGACTATATTATACAGGCATCGTGACGTGTTGCGAATTTATTTTTTGTAAATTGAACGTGCACGGCGAGCTTTTTCACGTTATTATTAATATATTTTGAGTAATATTATAAACGTACGTCCGTACGTTTTCTGGAGGGGTGGGGGAGGGAAAAATAATACATTTCAGTTTACGGGGTTGAAAATATAACCTGTGTGGAGTTAAAAAAAAAAAAAAAATTAATTAAAAGGTATATACATAAAGTTTCAGAGGAACAGTATAATGAAAATAATACAATGGACGTAATATAACGAATATTCCAAAATAATATTTAAATAATAAAAAATATTTCGAAATTATATTGGGCTTAATCACGTTAAAAAATAATTACCCTGCGTATGCATTTTATATACACCGTCTATATGCACACACACACATTTATATATATATATATATTTACGGATTCATGACTACAGGGTAAACTTAATACATTTGTGCAATTATATTTTTATTACTCACGTGCCTGCGCGCCTTTAAATGCTTAATTCAACAAACACATAAAAACAGTAATATATAAAATTTAATTGTTTTATCACGTAGGTATGCACACAATCCTCTAATAAAATTGAAGAACTCGAAAAGGTTAAATACAATAATTTCTTATTGCGACATCATTATATAATTATGATTATATCACGAATAAAATTGCGAATAATAACAGTTTATTTTTAAAACATTTCGCGTCCTTGTGATTAATCTTAAACGAATGTACATAATATGAATATATTATTTATTTTGATAAGTTATTATTCAATAATATTAATAATATTCAATTAATATGAATTATCTCATAAATCATTTTATACGTTGACACTCACAAATTGGCGTATTTTCTTGTTCCACATTTTGTAGTTCAGCGGTTAAGTTAGGTTAGGTTAGGTTAACCTAACCATTCCAGTTTTTTTTGGAGAGCCTAACCGGAAATTTCTATCATAGTAAAGACCGATCATTTTTGTTTTATTTTTAATAAAATAATAAAAAACGCATGATTTAAAAAAATCTTTTTATTTCAAATAAATTTATTATAAAAATTTTGGCTCACAAATCCAATCTACAGCTGTAAATATACAATATCGTTATTGAATATTATTTGGTTTTTGGATTTTGAACATCTGAAAAGTGATAAAAACCAACAAGTGCAAGTGTATTCCTTTTTTCTCCCATCGCCTTCCTTAAATGTTACCCCTGACATTCGTTACTTTCCTAGACGATTGACTAAGAGCAGGCTGTGAACGCGTCGTACTTTCAGCAAACGTAAGCGCTTAAAAGTGATATAATTCTTCACGTTATTTTTGTTTCACTTCACAATATATGTATTTATGTACACTTTACTTCAAAAGTGAAGGTGGTAGGTAAAAAGTGTTCGAAGAAGACCTTCCAAAGGAGAGAATAGGATTTTTACGGGACACCATAGGACATAGGTGTTGAATATGAATACATAACGGTAAATGAAAATAATTCAATTAAAAGTGGTTAGTAAAATGCACAAATGAACACACTTTATAAACACCACTAGACAACAGACAAGTGTAATATTTACAACTGATTTCCACACTACGAAGACTACATTACAAATTTGAATGCAAAATTAATTTTTTTCCAAATGCACTGAAAAGCGAAGCTCGATGTAATTTTCCACGTCGCAAACTTTGTATTCGAATGTGATATACATCACATACCTTCTATGAAAACAAAACTATTAATTTTTTTTGCTATTTTCATTCACTTCCAACGGAATTTTTATTATTTTTAGGAGAAAAAAAATACATTTTATGCAAATTTTTATATAGTGCCTACATATTATATGATAATGGAATACCGTAATTAACGCATGAAATAAAAATAAAAAATCGAGAGGTTTCCTTTTCCTATTGTCTGAATAAACAAATAGGAACATTTTAAACCACGTTTAAAATCATACAGTGAACATTTTCAAAAACGAATTCAAAAGTAAACGCATTTTTGAAATTGTTTTGTTTTTCTGCTTTTTTCAATAAGTTTAACAGTTAATAATAACTGTCAACGTTTTAGATTCTGAACGAAGTGAGAAAGCTAGTGTTTTACAATGATGTTTGTTTATTGTTTTTCTACATACACTTTATCATATGGAAATACTCATCCAAAAGTATTGACAAGCAACTTTTTGAAATCGAATTTGCCTCTAGTTAATACTTTAAAGAGGTAATTTTTTCAAATTTCTCAATTCTTCAATCCTTTTTTTGGGAAAAACTACTCAAATTTTGACGAAAAATATTCAGAAACCATAATTTTTTGATCCAAACTTTATAAAAATTTAAACATAGACAATGATATAAGAAATATTTTGGCACAGGGAAATTTTGTAAAAAAAATTTGGACAATTTTTTAAATTTTTTTTTTGTCATTAACTTTTTTTCCTTCTCTTTGTTTATTAAATAGAAAAAAAGTAAAATATAGAAAAGAAAGCCGTACATACTTCACACCACGGAAACTCTTTGCTCTTCAGGTGATATACTCTGAGTGGGTGTGTTGAAAATGACGAATATTATTGTTCTTTATATTCTTAACTTTTTTCGTTCAGAATTGTCTTATTGAAAAAATGATTTATCGTTTCATTAAAATTCAACACACCCACCAAAAGTATTTGACCCAAAGATCAAAGAGTGTCTAAGTTTATACAGCTAATATAATCTGTCTCGTCGATGGTGTATAAAAAGTCAAATTTGAGTTAACGGTTGAACTTCAATCCCCCTTGCTCCCCCTAATACGCTACTGTCAATATAGTTATTTGAATACAATACTATAAAACTTTAGACAACGCATGAAAACCAAACAAAATTTAGCGACGAATTTAATTGTTCAAAACGTTCAAATGTACTTACTAAACCGTACCGAGAAAATATTTACTACAAAAAGGAGTTCTCATCCATAAACAGGAATTAATAAAATTATTTGTTATAAGCTCCATAACTATATAATTTATACTACACTTTCATACATTGATTATATGTTATGTATCTAAAAGACTGAACTACACAGGTTTAAGTAAATGTCAAAATAAATCCTTTTAGTGTTGCGTTCTCCTTGGAAATAATGCAATATCCGTTAAACTGTATGACTCTAGTACAGTTTAACGGATATTACACAGGACCTAAGTCACTGCTCTGTTGTCCACGCGATTTGCTCGAATTTGATTTTTCTTTTTACCAGACATTCGCCATTTTTAAACCTCACAAATACTAATAAAAACGTACAGTTTATTTACGAAATGTGCTTAAAATGTTTGAAGCATAGAAACAACTGTTATGACTGAATACCATTTTTGTTATGAAACAATGTACACATGACTACACACTGACACGTAGAGCCAAATTGAAAGGGTATGTTACAATAAATAATATATACAAATGATAAATTAACATTCTGAAAAGAATTTAAAACAATTTTTTCCCCGTTTTTTTCTGATTTTGTAAAGGAAAAAAAATACGAGTTGTAGGTAAACTGATATTTTTTAGTAGCATAATATCCACTTGAAATGTTTAGTGTTTACTACTATTATAAATTATGTATTTCAATTCACCTGTGCCACAATATATGAAAAAAGGCAAAAACATCCTATTTAGTAGGTGTAAAACACAAAAAAAAAAAAATCAATACTATGACAGATATTGCGAATTCAAAAATAAACTTTTCATCATCGTGAATTTTGTAGTGTACGCAGAGACCTAAGAGGGAGTGTGTTCCGTGAAATAAAACGCAACGTCGGATGTTCGCAGGTCGTAAACGCCTAATCAAATTAATACGTGTATACGTTTAACCGTATATTTTATTGTAGCCAGTAATAATAATAATAATATGTTGAATAGGTACTCGCTCTGTCATCTCTTACGTTCTGACAAAGAAGTCGGTACAATGTTTTCCCCCTGTATTTATTGCGTACAACCTACTAGTGGTGTATGTGGACCAGCTGGGAAAAATGGTACATCACAACGTAATCATAATTATTAATGTGTCGCCATAATGAATATAGCGAGTTTAATGTAAAGTACGTGTACGTATAGGTTCATAAATTATTATCGTATCAAAATAAATAAATAAATATACATATTATTTTCATTGTAACAAAACCACTATAATGTTATACAAGATTCAATCTATGTAGATTATTATATATCCCTGCACGGTCTCTTTACATCATATACCCATATTTTAATTTTTAAGTAAATCGTTTATGACCCCACTGAAGTTATTAAATATATACATTATTCAGCACGTTAACAATTATTTAACTTAAATTTTTAATTTTTTTGGATGTAAGAACCGATAGAACCCTGATAATATAAGCGGCATCACATGTAATGTAAAAAAAGTAAAGCAAAGCAAAGTATAGACAAAAAAGCCGGACATATGTCACACCACTAGTGTTCTTCGCTCTTCGAGTCAGATACTTTTAGTGAGTGTGTAGAATTTTAAAGAAACGATCAATTATTTCTTCGATAACACGATTCTGGCAAAAAAAAGTTAACAATATAAAGAACAATAATAGTTGTCATTTTTGACATACTCATAAAGAGTATCTGACCCGAAGAACGAAGAACACCTGTGGTGTGAAGCATGTCCAGCTTTCTTGCCTATACTTTACTTATTTTTGCTTTACATTACTTTACTTTACTTTACTTATCATTGCTTTACTTTATTTTACTTTACTTTTTTTTATCTAATAAATAAAGAAATTTGAAAAAATAAAAATAATGAGAAAAAAATTTGTTAGAAAAATATCGAAAATTTTCAGAATTTTCTCGCCCCGAAATGCTTCTCATATTATTGTCTATCTATATTTAAATTTTCATAAAGCTTGGATCAAAAAATGATGGTTTCCGAATCTTTTTTGACAAATTTTGAGTAGTTTTTCCCAAATAGTTAGAGACTGTACAATCAGAGACATTAAGAGACAAAAAAGAATAGTAGTAAGTTCACAATTTTTCAAACTAATGATTTTGGAATTCTTTATTAAGTCGAACATTATTAGATTAAAGACTAAAAATAAAATTAAATCTGCTATAATTTAAATAAAATAGTTACGAAATTTGGATTTTTTGGTCTTCTTTCAATCAATGCTTTTTTACTTTTTTTCTGGTAGGTTAATTCATCTCTAAATGTGTTATTGCCAAACTACCGAGAAAATATTTTTTTAATTATTTGATTCTGTTAATTTAGGCTATTTATAATTTAATGTTTAGTAACTAAATGGATAAGAAACTAAATGATTGAGTAAGGCTAAAGCATTAAGATAAAAATAAATAACTCATATTTCTTATATAATCAACTTTGTTAGACATTTATTGAACTGATTAATACACAAAACCTATTTATTTTATAATTTAATATAGGTATTAAAATATAGACATACCTTTATTCGAACAATGTATTATAAACTTTATACATCGGTTCTTTTTTTATCTAATTAAATAATATTATTTATTTTTCATATTGTTTCCATACGAATTATGAGACTTTTAACGTTTTGCAGTTTTTAAAAATGTATTTTTTCTAAGATGATTTTTGAGAAAAAAATAATTTTTTTCTAAATCACGAGGGTGGGCCATTATTTTTTTATCGGTGATTTAATTAACATTTTCTTAATGCTAATAACTAGGGCTAGTAGCACTTATAGGAGTTAGCATGTTTTTCAAAAATCATTCAAAACATAGCGTTTCATAACAGCAGGACTTGCATGCAGTTCTCTTTAATTTGCACATTTTGCATAATTAGCTCTTTTTTCCATATAAGTACACATTTCGGTTATATTTGAATTTTAAGTGCATATTTCACATATTTTTCAAAATTTAATTTGAGTTTTCTTGGTGTCGGAAAATTTTTCTCTGAATTTCTGAAAAGATTAAATATTATTTGATATTTTTATTTGTTCAAATGTAAGCTTAAAAAAATTAAGATTGAAAAAAAAATAAATTTCATAAAGAATAGAAGAATAATTATTAATACATATTAAAATATATTATACAATACAATTTTTTAATTTTTTGAGATTTTACAGTAGGTATAATTAATGTTTTATAAGAGATTATTTTCACATTTTTGTATACGTTTAGAGCATAAATGCATGCTTATTTTAAGTTTTTTTAAAACTATAAATCCCTAGCGGCTAGGGCCTAGCCCTACTAATAACTAACGAGTGAACGGTAAACGAGTGCCGTGTTTTTAAACAACAAAATAATCATTTACTACAAGTAATAGTCAATACCTATATAATAATATAATGAATACGATTGTATTCGTGCGTTTCAATCCGGCGCACATAATATTTAAATTAATTGATCTATTATCTGTGTAATATACGTATTATTATTATATCGGACGACTCTTTTGTCGGGTACCGCAAAAACGAATTCCGGTACTTTTGAAGCTCGAAAACGATTATCTATACTTTAACCCAATAGTTATAGTTACAATGAAGTAGAAAAAAAAACGCTTATAATTGAATTTAAAATAATTACACTTCCTAGTCGGTAGCAATGAATAATATATTTTGGTATTGTAAATTTGTTGTTTTTTTTACTTTTTAGCGATTATAAACTCCGAATAATTGAATACAAAATAAAGAAGGCTTTTACTCTGTTCTATTTTTTTGTAATTATCATCGTATTCATTTGGTTTCTTTCGATTCGTGTCAAGCGGATGGACACAATAATTTATTATTAAAAATGCAAATTCTCAACCAACACACACACACACACACACACACACACACACACACACACACACACACCAGTCGTCCTAATATATTCCGTACCTATCATTATGTACTATGACTTTGGGCTACAATTAGTCATATATTTTACTTTTGCACGAACAGACCGTCACAATACAATTACAATGAGACAGAGCTGATTTGTATTTAACTCGATTGAATACGTTTTGTCTGAAATAACTGCGTTGAAAAACATCAAATGTTTCCTTATAATGTGTTCGAAGAACAAAATTTTAATGCTTAATATTTCATTTCAAATTTGGTACAATATATTGTGTAACACGGTAAGAATATTCCATTCCGTCAACACTGGTTATCATCTTTATTTCCACCGGAGATTTTTAGAAGGAAAAGGGAGTAATTTCTTTGCAAATATTTATTATATGGATATTTCTAGGGGTACATACCAAATATCATGTAATTTTTATCTGGTGCATGGGCGTTCTCACGGGGGGGGGGGTATGGGGAATAGATCCCCTCCCAAGATGAATTTTTAGATTCTGAGCAAAGCGAAAAAGCTTATAATTTTACAATGATGTTTTTTTTTTCTTTTCTTTTTCTCTATCTGTAAACAATTTTTCGTATAGAAATACTTGTCAAAAATTTCGGTCAGTAAATAAGATCTGAAATTATACTCAAATAGTACAGTACTTTATAGAGGTGATTTTTGAAATTTCTCAATACTTTTTCCAAAATCGTGGAAAAACTGTTGAAAAAAATGGCAAAATATGCAATTACCGAAATTTTCGTAAAATTGAAAATCGCTATTTAACATAACTCCAAAAATAATGCAGCAAGAAACTTAAAACCTTCACCGACCATAAGAATGGTCACAAAAATTTTCCTTCAAAATTTAAAAAATATGTAATCGATTTCGAGTAAAGTACAGCATTTGAAAATTTTGGAAATTTATCATGTCTATTGATCTTGAAGATATACTTGATTCAACTGATAAGAATTCTAGAAAATCAATAGTTTAATTTGGATTTGTCATTAACGTCATTGTCATTATAAAATGTTTACAATTTTAATAAAAATTACAATAAAAATTACTTGATGATGTACAATTATCATATTAATATTCAATATTATATTGTTAGAGTTGTAACCACTGTTACTTATTTTCTAAAAAAAATTTTCATCCCCCTTCATTGAAATATTCTGAGAACGCCACTGATCTGGTGACATTGCATTCTGCGGGCATTGTCTGATTTGAG
This sequence comes from Stegophylla sp. TES_Ste_2020, assembly GCA_025469315.1. Taxonomy (NCBI): domain Eukaryota; kingdom Metazoa; phylum Arthropoda; class Insecta; order Hemiptera; family Aphididae; genus Stegophylla; species Stegophylla sp. TES_Ste_2020. The sequence continues at coordinate 6,460 of JAIPRM010007043.1, read as the reverse complement.
TAAAGATTTCATCCCCTATATCGTGAAATACAGGTTAATTACTGCTTCTATTTCTACCCCTATCGAGGGGCTCTCGGTGGTATTCAGACATATATAGACTGCGAATAACCCAGAATAACAAATAGGTTTTCGCGCCGGTTGAATATATGTATGTTTATAGTCACCTCAGGGCTCGTTCTCCGAGAAAAACAAAATATGCCAAAGATCATATAAAATGTAACGAATATTCATAATTCCGGTTTTGTTTTCTTATTTTTTTTTTTTTTTTTTTTTTTAATAACAAACGCGCCAGTCTACAATTAACTACATCGCTGATGTCCATATAATATAATATTAGGCAGACGAGGGATAAATGGTAATTATCGGGTTTCGGTGTTGTGAAAAGTTCACGACGACAACTGCTATTATGATGCAAAGTGGTTTTCAAAAGAAACCACCGTCAATAACAGCCACGTTCACCGCCACCGATCGAATAGGTTCGTTTTCAATGAGAATAAAAGCTTATTGAACAGGGAACTTCACACTTAGTTCTTGTTATGTCATATGACGTGTTCATAATAACACTTCTCTCAGTTTGTATAGCGATCGCGTATCGGGTAGCCGAGGTATAATTACACAGATGAGGTTTTACACGTGGTGTCCAATCCATAAACAAAATTTTGATTGCGACTCCCGCTTGCGCGCGTTGGTCAGTAACTGACAAGAACCGCATGCATTATCGACCGGTTCATTGTATTGAAATAATAGTGCGAAACACATTTCGAACAGCGGACCAAAAAACCGCACGTGATTAAATTGCCGTCCAATATAGGTTTTACTCAATTTACATTCTGAACGGAGCGGTGAAATTACTGGTTTCACATAGACGTTTTATCCCTCTTACTGTCTTCTTTTTCTTCCTGTTTTTATATAAATGGTTAGGTTAGGTTAGGTTTCTACCTGTTTCCGGTAGAAAATTTCGTTCGCACGGTACTCCTTTAAAGGGATCATTTATCGAAATTCTCAATAATTTTGATAAAGGCAAGGAAAAACTACCGAAAAATTGAATGAAAATGACAAAATATGCCGTAAACTAGATTTTCATGATATCGATTGCGGTACCTAACCTTCAAAATTAATAGTAGCTACTAGAAACTTGAGATTAAGTGTAAAAACGCACAGAAGAAATTTTTTTTTAAATGTTTATCCTCGTTTTGGAATAAATATAGAATTTCGGAAATATTTCGCTAAACCTTATCTCGTATCTCTAATTTTTGCGAATTTTGAGAGCATTGTATTCCCAGCCCTAGTCGTAAGAAAATATTAGTTATTGATACTAACTAACTTCTAACTGATCTGATACCTAACCTAATCGTCAACAAAACATTTAGTTTGGTATCAAGGCTCTGTGTCACACAAAGAAGAAGGGTATTTAGGCCTAAAGTAGAAACCAACAGGGGATACGAATCAAGAAACGTAAGGTGGTTTTCATAGTGATGTTGGCAGGTTTATATGTGGTGACGAGTAACAGGTTACAAGAACGAGGACAAACTGCATAGTTCTCAAAAATTCTAAAAAAAAAAAAAATTTAAGGGTGATTGATTAGAACCAGTAATTTTGTCTTAATTTTTATATCAAATAATCATACAAATTTGAATATAGTACAGAGCTCAATTTTGTTTTAATGACAAACGAAACTGGATCATAGTAGTAACTGGTTTAACTGATTATTTAGACTCTTTATTTATTTTTTTTTCATTTCAGTTAAGTCGAAACGGTTATACATTACCATTAGTTATCTAATTAGCCATAGTATTATTTTTACCTTTTTTTTTTTTCTTTACTTGTCAATTTCGTACTGGAATAGGGAGTTATTATGCCTTACCTCGACATAATATTTCATTCGTTGCTAATTAATTTACTTAATTGTCATGACAAACCTGCAAAAAAAAAAAAAAAAAAAAAATTAACATTAAAACAATAATTATCATTATAAACGTTTTCTACAGTTGTGTCTTTAATTATTACACTAATTTACTAGGTGCCTATATTCGATTAAATTGCACGTATTTATCATTATTGCAGCGAATATCCCCGATTCGTGGCCGTGCAAAATACTCCAATTACGCGTACCTCGCTGGCATTTTATATTCATACTATATTATACAATCAATTTTATAATTTTTAATATCCAATCGATTGACTCGTGTGCCCTTAACTACTACGCACAATAATTATTTTTATATTAATCAACCGCTGCACACAAACGCCGAGTCCTCGTTACGAATGTATACACATCGATACACGTGTACGCGCGTTTCATACACGACGTGTGTGTTAACGACACAGGTTCAAAGGTATTGCGTCTGAGATGGTTATCACGATTCATTAGCATTCGCGACAAGTCGAAATCTGTTAACACGATCTGTTGTGTGTGCTTGGATTACTTGGATGGATAGAGCGCCGGAGCAGAGTAAACACCCACTGATGATGTTTGTAAGCCAAACGTCGTCGCCATATGGTTGAATCAATTGAATTGCTGCTGTTGCTGTCGCAGTGGGGTGCTTGGCCCCGTAATCTAGAAATACTCTGTCTCGTGGAGTATGTTGACGAATGCGTGGCGGGTAGGCGTGTGAAGGGCAGAAGTCGGAGAGTTACAAATGAAAATTACAATATTTTAAATAACACTACATAATATTATTATTATCTGTAATATAATACAAAAAATGTGTGTGTGTGTGTGCCTACGATTGTTGTGTAGAAACGCTCTTTGTGATAACTGCGCATAAATTAATGTTCATTATTGAAACCGCCTGGATAATTTTAAATTGTACATTTAATGGAACGTGTTCTTATGAAAGCGTCAATATTCGAACGTTATTATTATTTTTTATTTTATTTTTAGCCTAGAACTAGGGCTGTTTGTTAAAAGCGTTTCAATGAACGTGGATGTAAAATATCGTTTAATTATTAATACTAATGTATTTCGTGTTTCAATTTAAATATTAATATTTATGTGAATTCGTTCAAACGAACGCTACGAATCGAACATGCGGATTTATATTTTTGATGTTAATGAACGTGGACGTGAACGCATTTATATGTGAAAACGATATTTGAATTCGAAGCAAGTGTGAAAATAAAATTGAATATATTTGTTTCATATTCTCTCTATCCACGTTGGAAATTTCAAATAAAATTACGCCTTTGTATATTGGCGTTCGCTCCACGATATCGGTTATTGTCCGATTCCCAATGTTCGACCAAATTTATATTTTACAAATTATTTTTCAACGCAATTATTAAGCAGAACAAACATGATTATGATTTAACGTATATCTACATAATGAATTACAACTGTTAGTCAACGCAATAAGTTTTTATGATTCATTAATATTATATAATATCGTAAATTGTTGAATATAATATTATATAAAAATATTTTCTGATTATACAATAATTGGTGCGGGTACCTGCTGCCAAGGACGGAACCAAAGGGCCCAAAAAAACCTTGCCTCCCAATCATATTTCCTTAAAACTTATTACGGTAAATGATATTAACCAAAGACTGGTATTTAAATAATATGATTTAATTCTACACAATATTACTACACTTTTATTAGTTTAAAATAAACGCTCATAGAATATTATAATAAATAAGTCACGTTATAGTTTAGGTACGCGGATAATTTATTCTTTAGTCTCTATTTGGGTCAGTACAATAATTATTTTGACATATTATATTTTTGCCTGTGATTTAATTTCGTGCACCTAATAATATGTGTTAAAAATTTATACGATCGTTATTATTTTACCAAAACACCTAATCGCGTAATTTTTTTTACACATGATAACAATCTTCATGAGAGCCGGTTGGATCAATAAATATTTTTTTACAAGCGTTTTTTAATTTTAGAATTACACATAAAATGACGGTTAATCCAAACAACTCCAAATATTTTTTAATTTACTATTTTAAGGGCAGAAAATTATATACCAATTTACTTATATTATGTAGGTCAATTTAAATATATATATATATATATATATTTTTAATCAGTTATAGCAATTTTTAGTCATGGGATCTTTAAACTTCCAAACACTGCAAAACTTATCATTTTCACGAATTTTCACTATTATTAACAATTCCAAAAGTAAAAAATTTAAATCTTGAAAATGTCATCAATAACTTATCATTGACGAATTTCGCATTGGATGTAAATATGTAACAAGTGTTTAACATATTCAATACAAAAATGACAATTAACAGAAGTGTCACTGAGAATCGTGTTATGGTAGAAAAGATTTTTCGTTTGTTTAAATTCAACACACCCACCAAGTGTATTCCTCACCTAATCTAGTCAAGAGTAAATAATACTCATGGTACGAAGTATGATCCGATTTTTTAATTCTAATCAAGAAACCGATTTTTAATCAACTCATAGGATACTAAAATTCACTGAAATTTTATAATAATATTACATTTAGATTTTAAATTAAAAATATCTGGAGAGAAATATCAACTTTTTTTTTAATTTTGATAAATTGCAAATACGTGAATGGAAAAGTATATACGGCCAAAATCCGTTTACCATAAAATTACATATTATAAACAAAAAAAAACGAAATTATTTTTCGTCAAATTTAACTATTCAAATGAAAATAATATTCAGCATCAGTCTGAATAAGTTTAAATGATTGAATTTGTATGAAATAATAATGAGAACATGTAATTATATTCTATTTGTATCCCGTGGGATAAAAACGAAAAAGGTAAATATTTGCTTCGAGTTTAATATGATCAAAAATTAAAGGAAAAATCATATATGATTCGGAAATTGTTCATGTGGTTGACGAATATTATGATTTTGGGTGCATGTTCTATCATTAAATCGCTCATCAATTTAATTTGAAATGAAAATGGATGCTTTAAAGACAAAATAATATGGTAAGACAAATTATTGTGATAATCATATAATAATAGCACTCGAGAGCTTCCCTGAAGCAAATTTTTGGCATCCTTATCAGTCTGGGAGAGTTTATTTATCAAGGCGCATGCGCGCAAGGGCGCCCGTTGGGCGGATCAGGGGAGGGAAATGTCCTTCCCCTGAAAAATTTCAAAAATCATTTTGTTGTATTGTTGTATTGTTCCCAAACTGAATCATAAAGTATATAATGAATAAACGGTATTTTTCATTAGTATAAAACTATTAAAGTTCAAATTCCTAAATACAAATTCAAAGACTATCCTATACCCGAGTTATCTACGTCCAGTTTTAACATATGGATGCTGAACGTGGTTAGTGACAAAAGGAGGTGAAAAGAAATTATTAATTTTTAAAAGGAAATTATTCCATCGAATGTATGGTCCAATTGTTGAATATTAAAAATGCTAAACAAGAACGAATGAAAAAAATCTAACAGCTATTTTAAAAGCTAAACATAAGAGAATTTATCAAAGCAAACAAATATATAATAGGCATCTGTAAACAAGTACCCATAGGCAAAATCAACGGTGGTCGTCCAAGGCAAAAATAGATGGACATATTTAAAGCTAAGCTAGTAAACATTGCACAAATAATGAAGCTAAAAAATAATGAAAATAGGCGGAGGTGATGAGAAATAGAGGAAGTATGAAAGACCCAAATAATGACCAATGGGCATAAATAAATTAATAAAACCATTACAAATTAAATCAATGTTCTTAGTTACCTACATAAGTTTTTTATTTTTAAATTTTTTATTTCAATTAAATTTTAAAAGAAAATTAATTTTAATTTTATTTTTATTACCTACATGATTATTAAGATGGACCAATGCAATTAGTATAGAATTTTATCTGTACTTACAATACTTGGGAGGAGGAAGAACTGATGATGGATTATTGCTAAAACTGGTAATTAATAGAAAAACATAATAATTTATTAAAATTTGTACCCCCTTTGAAATTCAATTAATGGGCGCCCTTGCATGCGCAGGGACACGAATAGCAGAAGTATTCTCCTAAAAGCCACCGATTCTACAACCTCTTCTTGGATTATTAGGTTAATTGGGGGTATGCGTACGTATAATATCCCAGTTCTTGAGTTCGATTTTGCCTCCCCCGTCCGACTTTTTTTTTGTGCTTTTTTCCAAAGTCGTACAGCAAATCGATCATTAAGTTAAAATCTCCTCACGTTGCACAACAATCCGAGTGACACTTTCGATTTGCAACGCAGTTGGTGAGCAGAGCAGAGGCGTCATTTGGACCGCGCAGGGTATACATTTACGTATTTAAAATCCAATATTATAGTTATTTGGCCCGCTTTATAAATTGTTTGGCCTGAATAATAAATACCCTACTCGTCTACATATTTTATTTTTTAATCAATATTATTATTTATCCTGAATTAATGAAAAAAAAAGTCATAAGGATGTCACGTTTATTGCTTATAATAACTAAGGCAGAGGACTTGTACATAGCTCTAAAAAAACACTAAAT